>OX101783.1:74177530-74242632 GCA_944452715.1 Ophion slaviceki
ATCGTACGAGGATAAAAGTTCGTCCTGTGAGTTGTACCACGTACAGAAGTGCTATGCTTACAGCGTGCACTTACGCCTATGATTTTGCGATACTTGTGAAATAACCCTTTTCACTCTAGGCCTTTTTTGCTTGAATAGTGACCTGTGTACGTTTTTCTGTCTCTTTGCCCATCAGGAAATGCGAGCAAACGTATGTACGCACTCATATACCACCTGAGGAAGTAGATAACCAACAAACAACATATTGTCGAAATACTAAATTGAATACACTCCCGATTTTACCTCCTCAAGAATTCCAAAAACGCTGAAACGTCATTTTCAATTATCCCGGTTGTTCCTGGTTATTTCCCGATCTATTTTCTGCAACTTTCCTGGCCATTTACCGCTTGTTCTCCGGCCCGTTCCTGACCAGTTCCCTAGAAAGGGGTCGACGCATCGGGACCTAGCCTTAGACCCGTTACATTACGAACCTATTCCAGGGTGGAAGGCCCCATCAGAGCCTGATATTATCTAGGGAACGCAGATCAGGGGCAGTACTTTTTCCCGACTCAAAGTTACACGGTGATGCTCCCTTAAGGGGTTATGTACAGTCAGGAGGCCTAAAAAGATCGATTTTTCAAGAATTTTTCTTGAGAAGACCTTCAAATCTATTAAGGGGTTACCCCCACTTGCGATTTTGAAAAAATCGATTTTTTTTATTGCATTTTTTTGCAAGCGGCATCGTCGGCGGAAGGACTTCTGTATGGGCCCGGAATAGATGACTCTATGTAAGTTTGCAAAAAAAAATATTTTCTTCGTGTAAACTGAAATTGAAACTTTAAACGCGTTTTTCTCAAAATGGCGTTTCTGAAGTCGGTGACCAAGATTACTCGAACACTAATGAACCGATCTTCTTGAAATTTTGCAGGCTTATTTGATACATAAAAATGTAGTCTTTAATCGTTCGATTTTTTTTTTCGAAAAAAATGGCCGTTTTATAGCCAAAAACGGCCGTTTTTTTTTCGTTAAAATCGAACCATTAACTTTGACTGTCCGCCATTTTGTGAAAAATGAATATTTTTTAAAATCCTTCGATTAAAGACTAGTTTATACTTATATTTGACTAAATCCATGCGCATTTTTTTTCAGATGATCCAATTCGCCGCATTGTTGGTCACCGCAAACCGTGTATATAAAAACATTATTTCATTGACGGCCATTTGCCACTAAACAATGTAATATTTTTCAATAAAAAAATTACTGAAAGTTCTTCAAGATGTGTTCTTTAAGATGGTATATTGATCGATTAAAAAGTTTTGTAGTTTTCTTTAAAAAAATTCATGAAAATGGCCTTTTTTGCGCTACAAGTGGGGGTAACGCCTTAACGTAAAAATTTGTACACATATTATGGTAACTTTAACTGTATTTCAACATTTTTTATTTGCAACAATAATTATTTTGAAAGCCGCTATAGCTTATTTCGGTAGCACCTTCAAAAAACGGCGTCTTGCGGTGAACACGATATCTCTGGACTGGATCATCTAAAATTAAAAAAACAAAAATATTTCGTTAATATAATGGATTATCTTGTGATTGACCGATGGAATAAGCAAAATAATATTTTTGACAAAATGGCGGCTTCGCAAAAAACAATCGATTTTTGACACAAATTTGGGCCTTAAATTGTTTAATAAATGGAAAATATTTATCGGTGAAAAAAAATCTTTAGTTAATTAATTACTAAAAAATATACTTGGAAGGATTGTGTTAAAATTTGAGACTGTTCGGTTCAGCTGTTTCCGAAAAATCTTGTACACACACAGTATTGAGAAAAACGCGTTTAAAGTTTCAAAAGCACTTTACGTATAGTGAAAAAAAACAATTACAAATGTGCGTGTAACTTCGAGAATATTCACCGGATTGACAAGAAATTTTCTGTGTGTTAACGAAAAATATGTACGTTACGAAAATAAAATAAATAGAAAAATCGATTTTTCGAAAATTTTAACGGTATATAACCCCTTAAGGGGCTATACCAGTGTGACACTTAAAAAAAAAACGATTTTTTTTGCCTTTTTTGACAGTTTATACTTTCAAGAATATGTGATGTTCTCATACCTTCAAGATTTTTATACTTTGCGGAATATGAAATGAGATTTCCATAGATAGCGTATTTATTTTTATTTATGTATTTATTTATTTATTTATTTATTTATTTATTTATTTATTGAGTGTTCAATTGATTCCTGGAATACAATAAAAAATAGTACAAAAATCACCAATAATCATTGTTGAATATATAAAATAAAAATGATAAAAGTAAAAGAAAAAAGAATTTATACAAACCAAAGAATAAGAGAGCGAGGATAAAAGAAATGCGAGCCCCGCGGGGTTGCTGCCGAGGACGAGCGTCACGCTTTTAAGAACGAATTGAACGGTTGTCCGAGAAGATAATCGCGAGGATATTAGGGACCAGAACCGCGTCGAAGAGGCGTTACCTCGCGCGAATTTGCGTGAAACGACTCTTCGCTCGTCCAGGCCACGAAGATCCGAACAAAAGACGAATTTTGTGCCCGGACATTTATGCTCGTGTTAGGCACGTCTTGCTAACTACATTCGCGTAGATCAGCACGGTTATCGACGTGCTCGTGCAATTATAGACCTCTGGAAATATCGGGTGGGCAATAGCGATCGAATGCAGTGAAAAGAATTTTTTTCATCGAATAAAGTGAATACGATAGGAAATAAATGAGAATGCTTCGGTGAGAATGATGACGAAAAAGGCGGCGGGTGCAAAACGCACGCGAAGAGCCGATGGCGAGCGTTGTTTCGAGCCGGGGCCACCGGCAGCCTTGAGCCAGTGAGACTGGTTTCTGTTTTTGCCTCCATAGTTTCCATCCTTCGAGTCTCTTCGGTAGTCCATCCTTCTTCGATTCTTTTATCACTTTTTATTTCCACCTCTGTGCGTTGCTGGCTTCCTTTCTTCTTCATCATCATCGTCATCATCGTCTCTCCTTTTCTCCTCTCTCTCTCTCTCTCTCTCTCTCTCTCTCTCTCTCTCTCTCTCTCTCTCTCTCTCTCTCTCTCTCTCTCTCTCTCTCTCTCTCTCTCTCTCTCTCTCTCTCTCCCCCTCTCTTCCTCCGCAAGTTTTTTCGCTTTTTCTTTCTCTCGCATTCTCGTTTTTCTTCGCGATCTCAACTCCCCATCAGGGGCCTCCCTGTTTCCATTGACATTTGTCCGGGACCACACCGAGAAAAATTCATTTCAATTGTAACCACCTCTGCTCGATGCAGCCCCCATGGAAATTTATATACGCAAAAATATACTGAAAATTTATTTTATCAATAATTGTAATATATGTGAAATGTACGCCATATATTGAAAATATATGTTGCATATGTGTGCCAAATTCGAATTTTCGTAACGTTTTTACATATGAGATGTATATGCGTGGTATTATTGTATATCAATGTGGGGCGGGGTTGAAATTCCGAACTTTGAATGACCAGAAGGCTCAAAATTCCGAATTTTTTAGCTACCACTCAATCCTTCTAGAAATGTATAATTCCAAAATTTTGTATACAGAATTATCATATAAGCGAAAATAATAGTACAGTAAGGAATTAAATGAAAATGACCATGAGACCGACTGATAAGACGTCGACCTGAAAACACGGCACATATAATAAGTATCAACTTTTCATGTTTAGAAAGTTCTTAGTTCCGAAAAACTAGTATTAGAACTTCGGGTTCCTGAATGGCCAAGGTTTGTACTGGTAAAAGTTCCGAAAATAAGAATATCAATAAAAATCACGGATAGCTAAACATCCTTACAGTATATATTCGCAATAAAATGTAAAGACGATAACACTCTGAAAACATTCTACCACGAAAGATCAAAACTCCGAAAGAATACTACCCCGAAAGATCAAATATCCGAAAGAATGTCACCCGAAGGATCAAAAGTTCGAAAATCTGAACACCGTCACCATGCGTTACGGTGGTAGTGGTGCTGCCATCTAGCGGCGCTCGGCTTCACTTGCTATCTGCCGTATGCGTGAAGTTTCGGGATTTTGAACGTTCTGAACGTTCTGTATCGGAATCTTATACTATCTAAACTTCAGTTTTCGCAAACTGGCTGCTCGAAGCTATAATTTCCGCAATCTAAATCTTTCATACACCTGACGAATCTCTTATTAGCTTTAATGATATTTAAACTTTCTGGTATAGTTCGTTTTCTATAATTAAAAAATCGCAATTTTGTGGCATGTTTAATATTACATATTCGTTGTTTCGTACATCATATTACATCATATTCTGATAAAGCGTTGATCTTCTTCATACTATTTCTGAAAATTATGTCGTATAAAAATAAGATTGGTATTCTTTTTTTATCGCTACTCGTACCGTTCTACACTAATTACAGTCAACTGTGTGACCTTTCGCTGGCACGAGCTTTACAAAACTTGTAGTTTCGGAATATGAAAATTCCGAATTTTGAGCCTCCTGGTCATTCAAAGTTCGGAATTTCAACCCCGCCCCATCAATGTATCACATATCAATGATATATGTAGCATTTACCCTGCATATATACCACATATATTTAGCATATATGTTGCATGCACACTGCGTACATACCACATATATACTGCATAAATGGTACATATATGCCACATATATACAGATATCCGTAGGATATCTGTATATAGTGTTTATATGTACTAGCGTACTTTAACTGTAAGTTAAGTTTTTTAAAGTTTGACTTTTAAGTTTTATTAAGTTTAACTGTCATAGTGTTTATACACAGCATATATTTTTGTCAGGAATATGAATCAAAAATGTATGCGTCATATATGACGCATAAATGACACATATATGAGTCATATATGACGCATACATTTTCGATATATTTTTCTGACAAAAAATCGATTGAAAATATATCGAAAATATATGCGTCGTATATGTCTCATATATGCATCATATATTTGGTGCATACATACTGAATATATACGTATTATTCTATTTTTCGTCACTATATATGCGACCGATATATATATGTATATATATGTATATATATATATATATATATATATATATATATATATATATATATATATATATATATATATATATATATATATATATATATATATATATATATATATATATATATATATGTAGCATATATTCTCAGTCAGGACGTGTTCTTTTATATGTATAAATAAATAAATTGACAGCCAATGTCCCGGGAGCACCTCCCGAAAACGCCTTTTGTGCCAAGCAATGGCCTTCTGAACCAGGTTATCGAATATAAAATAAGCAAACAGATTTCGTTAGTATATTAGTTTGTCCCATGATTAATCGAAGAAATTTCTGAAAAATCACATTTAAACAAAAATGGCGGGCTTTCAAAGTAAAAGTCTTGATTTTTTCGAAAAAAAATCGACGTTTTTCGTTCATCAAATCGAAAGTATACATCGTAACATAAAATCCTTCATTTAAATACTATATTTTTTTCATCTAGAAAAAAACCCTAAAAATATCCGAAAGATATTTTGCTTACTAAAAAGATAAATGCTTGAAAGATATTTTGCTTAATGAAATATTTTGCTTACCGATTTTGAAAACGTGCTTTCGAGAGAAAAGCGTCAACATAACAGCCTATAAATTTGTCAATTTTTATCCGATCTCCTTGAAATTTTCAGGGAACATTTATAAAATCATATATTGTCAAAATATACAGGTTTCGAAATAAATGTTTTTTCGACTTTTTCGCCTAGGCGTGAAGTCGACGATGACTTGAGTCGAAGTTAGGCACATTTTCTTATCGAATAAAACAGTCACTATTTATTTTGTTTTCGAATGAACCTTAAATTTTGCATTAGAATATTCTCTACTCGTAATGCACGTAGTTACATTTTTGTTTAGCAAAACGAAAGTCGAACGATTCCGAAATGGGATGCATAAAAAGGACTACGTTCAACGAAATGTATTACGAGAAAGTGCCGTTGGTATAAAACAAAATTAATACCGAAGGAAAAAGAATAGTCAGACTGAAAAGTCACTCTGAAAAGTTGAAAATAATTACTCACGGACACGAACCAAATACAAAAAATAACTGAAATGTGCGAACTACACGCCGCTTATTCAGTCGAGAGAAAGCACTTTTAACAGACGATACATTCACTTCAGCTTATATTTTACTATTTCGACGATTTATAAAAGACCCACAAGGATGAGCGTTTACCCGAACTAAATCGGCGCAGCTCCCACGATTTTCTCGTATTTCTCATTTCCTCCGTTCGTGTGTAATTATTTCAACTTTTTTTTAGAACGGCGCGATTTTTGGTCACGGGTTGTTTTTAAATTTTTTGCCAAGCAATTTTTCGAGCGCAATGTAGATCTTTTCGCACACGATGCACTACTGAAGATCAAAATGAGGCATTTCATCCGGGTCTCGGAATTAACGCAAAACTCCGTGTTCGTGCTTCGCAAGTTGCGAGTAAATTTTATCTTTTTTCTTTTATGGAAAAGATCGATTTTTTTGCATTATCCGATAGTATAGACGGTTATAAGCATGGACCTGGCATCGCCGGTTGATCGTAAGTAGACAATTTATAGTTTTTTATTTTGCTTTATATTTATTTTTATTTTTTTTGGTTAATTAATTTATATTTACAATTTATAGTTATTTATTTACAAAGGAAAAATTTTCAAGCTATCCGTCTCAAATTTTGAGTAAAAATTCTTCACGCTATTCTTTATCGTACCCTACAAGCTTTTTTTTAATCTTCATATTTTTTTTAAGGAAAAACTGTCGAAAAGATGGGCTAAATTCGATACTTTTTTTTTTCAATGTACACCGTGAGGACTTATTTTCTTCACACATTTTCAACCGTTCAAAAACTTAAAAAATAAATAACAATGACCGTTTACAAATTTATTTTCTGTTCTTCATGAGTGCTTTGATTTGACATTAAAAAATCAAAGTTATTAGCGTATTTTAACCATCGAAAAAGAAATCGCGAAAATCAGCTATTTTTCGACCCGTTGGTCTGAAAAATAAAAATGTTTTATGATCTATACAAATGTAGTTCTCGTTGTACGCAGCCGTTTCTTTTCAGAAAAAAATCACAATATGGTCAGTGTAAAATAAGTGACACCGGGAGGACTCCTTTTTTCCTTAAAAAAATAAATAAAAATAAACGCTTAAAAATTTATTTTCTTTTCTTCACGAGTGCTATTTCTAGTTGTACGTAGCCGTTTTTTCGAGAAAAAAATCACAAAATCACGAATGTAAAAAAAGTGTCATTTCGGCGAAATTTTTACTTCTGTTCGGGGACTAAAAAATACTAAATTTCAAGAAAAAAAAAGAAATTTTCGTTTCTGAAAGTTTTAGTCCACGTAAATCGTCGCGCTACCTGTTCTCACTGAATCGTCCGTAACTTGATCAATTTTCCAACTTGAAATTTCTTCACCGTTGCGCGATTCTCAAATTAAAAGCATCCGATATAATTATTCCCCTACGCAAGTATGATAATACTTCTCCGCATCAGTATTCACATTTATATTGCGCCAGGGGAATCGTTCGGAATATTCCAACATTGGAGAACCATGCTCATGTCCGAACGGTCAGCGGATCCGCAAACTAATCTCATTAAATCCCAACGAACTTTGGCGAATCAAATAAATTCGTTTTATTTCGCGTAATTCACGCAGAAACGCGGAGAATTCGAAGCCGAGGAATTTGCATGTCGTAAAAGAAAAAAAAAAACATTTTTTAAACGAGGAATTTGAAAACGAAGGCGGTCTCGCGCGGAGAGGAAACAGAAGACGAAATAGAAGAGAAGATCCTGTTGATGCACGTTTAAGGAATTGTCGTCACTCCGAGAGAAATGTCAAGAGATACGCATCTCTCGACCGTTTAGAGCGGAGATTCGTATATATATATATATAAATGTACGTATGTATGTATGTATATATATTTATATATCGTTATGTGCGAGGGGAAGTGGCTCCGTCGCCCTATCTCGAGAAAAAATCACGTCGATCTGTCACCCATGCGAGATTTTTAATTACCAACGGGTCGCCGTGTATCCACGAAACGGAAGACGAGAAATAAGAAGAAGAACGCTCGGGCGTAAGTTTCTATTGAACATACGAGCGGGGTGGTCACGCGCGTTTGAACTATAAAAATTCCATTGGGTTAAACGTCGTGAGGTCTCCGCGAGCTGCGACACTCGCCGCGCAACACCCATATCGTATTTACCTTTAGAGTCCTGGCCATCGGCATCCTCCCGCTCGGCCCACCTTCGAACGCCTCCATTTTTGGCAATAAAAATTTCTGGGTGGGGGGAAAAATGTCGAACGATCGATATGCAGATGGGCCAAAATGTCAAATTCAAAAATGACGAATGTTCGAATATAGATAGATCAATCTTACTAGAGTCTGCGAAGTCGAAAATAACAATTACGAATATGAATATCTCGGAAGTTGATATATAGCGAAAAACAAAAATCAGATTTAATAAAATATCGAAAAACATAAAATCGATGGGCCTGTATGCATAACACCAAATAATTCGAGACGACAATTCTCCGAATTAAAAAAATGGCGATGGTTCACAATGCAGAAAATCATTAAAGCGAACGGCCAAAAAGTCGAGTGGTTGAAATCGCGGAGGGTCAAAATGTAGAACGGTCCGAATGGCGAATCGAGCAATACGTTACTTGCGCCTCAGAGTGAAGGTGGGAGATGGCGCTGGCGGTCTGTCGGCTGGCTGGTATATCGTAAGGCCGTCATCTCTATTAGTTCGAATGGAGATGGTACGAATTCCGCATTTTCGTAATTTTTGCCAATTATTGTACTGAAAGATCAGCCCCCGAATAACAATGTTTCAAAGCCGTTAGGCTAGATTGCCAGAACTATGCCGAAAAATCGGCTCTGAAATATTCCGAGTGAATCAGAAGCACTGGCGGTGATTTAATTTTCAACGACCCGCGTGGCTCACTATGTAGCCAGCGATACTAGAACGCGGAGAATCCGGGTTCGGTCCCGCCAGGGGGCAATTTTTTTCTTAAATTTATTTTACTCTTTTCGATACACGTACCCACGTGGTTTACGTGTAAAATTTTTCGAATTTATGATTGTTCAGTGACACTATTTATAATGATTAAGATTTCGATACAAAAATGACGAACGTCGGGTAGAGTATTAATGCATCCTTTATTTTCTTCCAAATTTATAATTATAACGCAAACAAACCTAAATAATCTCACTAGTTGTCAGCGATAAAAGACCTTTCCCTGCTCTCACACATTGAAAATCTACAGTGAAGAGGGCATCAGCCCAAAAATCAACTGGGATAAACAGTACACAACATCATAGCCTGCAGCGATACGCTCTCCGCAGGTTGAAAAAATCAGTTTGATGACAGCGATAACCCTTCGCAGCCTGAGGACCCTACTGCGCAAGGAACCGCAGAGGAGCAAAAAAATACAAGAACAAGGAAAAAGTAAAGCGCAGCATTTGCAAATACTCAACAATACCCTGTCAATGCTTCTAGCTCAATCTGAAAGAGCCCACAACATACATCTCACAATTAATATGCGTGAACAGACAGAAGTAATGGAAGAAGTAAAACATTTTTTTCAGGAATTTTTTTAATATTATTTTTACAATTTTTTTCAATTAGAACTCGAAGAAGCATCCCCGCTTGAGATGTTCTGTCTCAAGACCTATCGGACTTAAGACCAAATATTAAAAAGAATAACTTTTTAACTTGTTTATTAACGAAAAAAATAGATAAATGAGAAAAGGTAAAAAACATGATTAACTTTTTTTACGATAAAAAACAAGTTCAAACGTTTTAAGTTTTTTTTCTTTTCGATATTCGGTCTTAAATCCGATAGGTCTTGAGGCCGAACAACTCAACCGAAGATGATTCTCCGAGTACTAGTTGAAAAATTTGTTAAAAAGAAATTTAAAAAAATCTGAAAAGAATAATAAAGATAATTTTTCAAAAAAAATCTGTAAAAATTGTAGCTAGGTACGGATGAAAAAGTAAATAAATTTTCTTTCTTGATAGATTATTCTAGACTATCATTCTCAAATGCAGCCCTCTCCAGTCACCAGAAACTCGACCAAAAATTGCAAAAAAAACTGCAATAAATTCTGATAAAATTCTGGCTTTTCCAGTGTGAAGCTTCGCAACTCTTCACCCTCTTGACATTTTCTCTGAAAGCCCACAGTTAATGGACTACGCCTATTATTGGCTCATTGTGAATATGTCTTTGTTAGCCAAAAATGCAACACTGGGGCGAAAAAAATCCGCACGAAATTTTATAAAAAACGGAAATGTAGTTTGATTGCTTTTTTAAGTTTGACATGAAAAAAGAAAGCGGAATAATTCGCCTGAAGTTCGGCAAATTTTTAAGCAGGTGCAAAAAAACTGAAAAAAAAAACATTTTTAAATAGGCGTATCGAGCCGAAAAAATTGTACAAAATTTTCTAAGGAGGGAAAATAAAGGTACATTTGTCCTCTGTAAAATGCCGCTTGGAAAATTTGATTATCTTTATTTTTGAGTACCCTATGTAAGTTTTAGTGCGGCAAGAAATTTCGCCTGATGTACTCTAATCTTTGTCCAGCAGTGTTTATATCTATATATCGAATCTATACTGGTATCTATTTGTATATACCGCCACCCTTTCTTCGACACATTATATGTACTTGGTTCGAGGATTCCCGACGCCACTGATCGGAAATCTGCGGCAGCACGCTACGTTGTTGCATTCAAACTGGGCTACCTGCTGCATTGTCGGATTCTAAGGATTCGGGTATCGCCTACATTTTCTTTCGCATAAAATAGATCAGGACGGTTTTTCATCTGACAGCTTTCCGGCTCTCAAGCATGTTAGTCCAGTCAAAAGTGGCCAAAGTCGAAAATTTTTGCGACCGCTTAGTGAAACACGTATTCCTATGTTAATCGACCCGGGGAATCCGAATTTCTAGGAATTTTAACTATTAACAGTGAAGAAAAGGGGTAAATACCGAAAAATATGCATTATTCCGAGAACGAAGAGGAAATCGCAAAAAAGTTTCAAACAAAAGTTGTAGAGGGGAAGATTTTACCCAGTAGGTGTATATGATGTTTTTTCTCTATCTCCAATAGTTTAGCCATAAAATTGAAAAACAAATTCACACCAATACTATCAACGCGCGAGCCACACGGACGTGACGAAATCGAGAGGTATGAGCATCACTGGTACGTCCTCTCTCTCTCGCTCTCGCACGGCCGCTACCGCGCTTCGTTCGGGGGTCCCCGACGTTCGATCGGGTATTTTCGGCAGCCCAGAGGTACACGTCCGCGGCTTCCCCTCTTGCCGGCACGGCGCGCCAACCTGCAGCTCGGCTCGAGAGTCGCCGGGACCAATCGGGTGTTTTCACGGGGGTTAGATAGGGCATTTAAAAAGACAAATCCGTTACCTGCTAATATTTCGTACACTGAAATAAAAAGAGCGAGAATAGAGCATTTCGTTGAAACGACGTACAGAAAAGTACCTTTTTTAAAGGGCAAGCTGTATTATTGGAAACGCCTATATGGAAAGGATGGTTATGAGAAATTCTGTTTAATAATGATTTTAACATAATTTGTTTTCTTTGTGTATAAAATTTTTAATATAGTCAAGACATAAGATTGAATGATAGAAACTCTAAATTCTCATATTGATAATATAATTTGTGTTAAAATGATAACGTATCATAAAATTATTATTATTGAAATAGCTGATTCTTTTATTAAAGTTAAAAGTAAATATCCTGCAAATATATTTGCTGTTCATCGAATTTATCAAGTTAAAGGACAAATAATATTTCTAGCTGTTTCAATTAAAACTATAAAAGGTATTAAAAGAAAGGGGGTCTTTTGGGGGATTACATGCGCAAATGCAAAGTTTGTATTGTTTAATGAAAGGAAAATTATTAAACTAAATCAAAATGGGAGGGAAATATCAATTGAAAAAATTAAATGTCTTGAACTTGTAAAAAAATATGGGACTTGTGAAAAAATATGTAAAACTATTTCTTAAAATTAATATAAATAAAATAGTCAAATCAATTATATCAAAACAAATAAATTTGTTCATTAAATAATTTTTAATTCTTTGAATAAAGTTATTGAAATAATTTTTTTTTATTAATCGAGAATCAACTATTCGGAATAATATTTGAATAATAACAAAATTTGAATAGAAGAAATTCAATTTAAATCAACCATTGAATTGGTACTAGAATAAAAAATAGAAAATAAATTTCTTATCATTTTAAGATACATTTTTTCTAATTTTTATTATTATACGAATTAATATTTTTTTCAATCTAAATAAAATTATATTCAAAGTTAATCAATTGTATAGTGATACTTGTGGAATATAAAAAATATTAATTTTAATGATTTAAAAATTACATTTTAATGTTATATTTTAACTAATTTCTTTCAATAGAGGTAATTTTAATTACTATATATTGATTTAAGAGATCATAACTTTAAATTCAGTCATCCAATGAAAATGGATAAGAAATTCATTGTATAAAATTTTCATGATTAGTTCTTTCAATTGCAATAGGTATATATCTATGAGTTATACCACACATTCATTTTCACACCTAATGATGGGACGGTTCAGGAATGAATTACATCTGAAGAATTAATTAATATACGAATTTGATTTTTATTTGGAATAATTATATTATTATCAACTATAATACACGGAAATTATTTATGTTTATATCATTATTTTCAATTATAAATAAATGAAATTTAATTTTATTGAAATCTGAATATTCATAAGATCAGTAACATTGATATCCAATAGATTTAATTGTTAGAGTTGAAATATGAATTTCATCTGTTAAATATAAAACGTTGAATGAAGGAATTGCTAGATAAATTGAAATTAATATCGGAATTAATGTTCAAACAATTTCAGTATTTTGATTTTGTTAATACACTTATTACAGTAGAACCTCGATTATCCGAACCTCGATCATCCGAACCCACAATTATCCGAACGATGATTTAGTTTATCCGAACGCTCAATTATCCGAACGTTGGCGGAAAAGATACATTCTTGCACGCTGCCACCGCCGTGAGCAACAATGAGCAACCCAACGCAACTTCTCCTTCTCAAACGGCTGCGCGACTAAGCCGCTCAAAAACGCGTTACAGCCGTTCGTCACTGAAAAAAGGACGATTTTATTTTTAAAAAAATATTTAAAAAAGCATTCGACTTTTTTGAAGCGTTTAAAATACATATATATTTCAACGTTAATATGTATGTCAAATTTTTATGTATATGTATGTATTTTTATATAAAAAGGTGTTGTTTATGATCTCGTCCCAAAAAACCCACGTTTCGATTATCCGAACTTATGATTATCCGAACTAGTCTCGGTCCCAATTGGTTCGGATAATCGAGGTTCTACTGTATTCAAATTATTAATGAATGAGGAAAAAATAATATGAATTATTATAATCGTAATTAGCAACAACATTATTAATGAATGATCATAAATGTGTTTTAAGTTTTCTGTAAATTGTGAATTAGCATCGTGTGTATTAATGATAAATTAGGTAGAAATTGCATTAATTTAGAGTGAATTAATTATGATATATTAAAGCAGTTTAATTAAATCTATGATTTAATGGGGGGTAAAATATTCTTAATCATTCAATTGAAGAAATTGTATACATTGAAAAAAAAATTAATACTTGAGGTGATATTCATTCTCATATTAGAAAAAGAAAATATTTAATTTTTAATATTGAAATTAAAGATCCTATAAAAGAAAAAATATTTTAAGTTATATATGAATCAGGATAATCAGAATATCGTCGAGGTATTCCATTTAGACCCAAAAATCGATGGGGGAAAAAGTTGAATTAATTCGAAAAACATTCTGTACAATTAAATTTTTAATAATTTTTTATGTAATCTTAGGCCGTTTATTAATGGATATCGATAAATAAAAACTCCGATAATAGCAAATACAGCTCCCATAATGAAAATGAGGTACTACATAATAAGTATCATGTTAAGTAATATCACTTGGTGAATTACCCAGAATTACTCCAGTTAATCCTCCAATTACAAATAAGAATACAAATTCTAATCTTCAAAGGTTTGAAGGATTAAATTTTATTTTTGATCCATGGATGGTAGCTAATCATCTAAAGACTTTAATTCCTGTAGGGATTGCAATCATTATAGTTGCTAAAGTGTAATAAGCTCGAGTATCTACGTCAATTGTACATATATGATGGGATCATACAAAGAATCCTAAAAATTGAATAGCTAATATTGCATAAATTATACGAATAGAACAAAAAGTTCCTTATTTTTTCATTTTGGTAAAAAATTATATGGGAAACCAAATATGGGAAATTATATGGTATAACCAAATCCTGGTAAAAGTAAAATATAAATTTCACGATGTCCAAAATATCAAAATAAATGTTGGTATAGAATTGGATCTCCTCCACCTGATGGATTAAAAATTGTATTTAAATGTCGGTCTGTTAAACGTAAAGTGACCCCTGCTAATACAGAAACAGCTCATAATAATAAAGTTGTTGTAATTAAAATTAATCATGAAAAAAACACCCGATGAGTTGGTCTGGTGGTTAGCGTTGCGGGCCAGTGGATCGGGAGGTCGCGGGTTAGAATCCCAGTCGCGTACTTTCGTCAGGAAATGTTTTTCTTCGACATTTTCTCGGCAAAAGACTAGTTCCGTGACTGGGAGGCGAACTTGGGACCGACTGTATCGGTATAGGTTTTCGGCAGTTTCCCTATGCCCATGACTGGCGAAAACATGAGATATGCATGGTGAATACGATACGGACGAGGAAGTCGGCTGTGGATGCAAGGGGGGGATGATGGAGACAAAGAACAAGTGTAGAGCGGTGGACATATGAGTAGTGGAGCCTTGTAAAAAGCCGAAAAGGCTGTGCAAGTAAAACTTTAAAAAAATATATTAATCTTGAAAATACAATAATTTGTTGAAAAAAAAATATTAATCATGAAAATACAATAATTTGTTCAAAAATAACATTTAACAAATAACAATATAACATTTTTTATATTTATGATTGTGGTAATAAAATTAATTGCTCCTATAATTGAGGATAATCCTGCGAGATTAAGAGAGAAAATTGCTATATCTAATGATCTTCCTTCATGATATAAATTTAATGAAATAGGTTTCTCACAATTAATCAATTAATAGAAGGATGTAACAGTCAAAATCGCAAATAATTTATGCGTGGCAATGATGTATCTGGGGCTGCTAATATTAAGGGAATTATACAATTCCCAAATCCTCCAATTATAATAGGTATAACTATAAAAAAATATGATGAATGCATGACGTCTGATGATGGATTTATGGAATTGATAATTATTAATGAAGTAACCAGGGATACCGAATTCTATACAAATTGATAAATTTAATGAAAATCCTATTAAACCAGATAATATTCCCAAAATAAAATAAAGAATTCCAATATCATTATGGTTAGTAGAGAAAAAAAACATTTTAGAATGATTTTTTAGTTTAAAAAAATTATTGCAAATTTAAAGATATATTAGTTATAACATTTTAAGTAATGTGTCCGACTTAAGTAATAAATTGTAAATTCATTTGAAAGATTAATTCTTTACTATAACATTATCAAGATTTAAAAGTAAATTTTTATTGTTATTTTGAAGATTAATAGTTTTTTAACTTAAAATGTTAAATAATTGAATTATTTAACATTCATAAATGTAATGAACTGATAAATAAAGTTATGAATAAATTATTTATATTATTAATATTAAAACTTTATAATATAGATAAATTTTTAAGATCATTTTTTAAGATTGATATAATTATTGAAATTAATAAGATAATAAATGTAATTTATTGTTAATTAAAATATTAATTGAAGATCAGGAAAATAAAAAGGGGTTGGGGCCACGGCTTAATTTTCATTCCTTATCATAAATAAAAAATTCATATTTTGGTATATCAATGTTTAATTAATATATATAATTAACAAATTGATATACAGCGGTATTTCTAGAATTCCTATTTCTGGTTCAGTCTGTGCCGAAGAGCCGGGGAGCTGTTAGGTGAAAAACTCAGTCCCGATCGATTTCGTGAGAAAGGAAATATAGCCGGTAGCGGAGTCTTCACAATCCGACAGTTTAGCTATATATACTAGGCTGCCGAAGATACCCGTTCGACTTTCAGAGACCGTCGGCCTAAGCACGTGCAGCGCGCCGGCCAGAGAGTAAGGGGCGGTTAGGTACCAGTGGTCTTCAATCTCCTCGATTTCGTCACGCGCGCGTTTATAGTATTGGTGTGAATTGGTTTTTCTTAATTTACAGCTAAACTATTGGAGATAGAGAAAAGAATCGTATACACCTACAAAGTAAAATCTCCCATTCTACAACTTTTGTTCGAAACTTTTTTGCGATTTCCTCTTCGTTCTCGAAATAATGCATATTTTTCGGTTTTTAACCCTTTTCTTCACTGTTAATAGTTAAAATTCCTAGAAATTCGGATTGCCCGGGTCGATTAACATAGGAATACATGTTTCGCTAAGCGGTCGCAAAAATTTTCGACTTTGGCCACTTTTGACTGGACTATGTGCTTGCTGGTGCACTACACGTGCTCGTCCCGAGAGTTTTCGAATAGTCCAGTCAAAAATACCCAAAGTCGAACATTTTTGCTATCTCATTATGAAACATGTATTCCTATGGTAATCGACCCGGGGAATCCGTATTTTTAGGAATTTTAACTATTACTCGTGCGGAAACCGGTAGAAAAAAAACAAAAATATGCATTATTTCGAAAACGGAGCGGAAATCGCAAAAAAGTTTCGAATAAAAGTTGTAGAATGGAAGATTTCCGTTCTTAAGTATACGCGATTTTTTTCTCTATCTTCAATAATTTAGCAGTAATGGTGAAAAAGATTTGCACTACCACAATGAACGTGCGAGGCACATGGACAAGGTAGAATTCAGAGCATATGACCAGCCCTGGTAACCTAGTCCAGTCAAAATTGGCCAAAGTCGAAAATTTTTGCGACCGCTTAGTTGAATATGTATTTCTATGTGAATCGATCCGGGGAATCCGAATTTCTAGGAATTTTAACTATTAACAGTGTAGAAAAGGGTTAAATACCGAAAAATATGCATTATTTCGAAAACGAAAAGGAAATCGCAAAAAAGTTTCGAACAAAAGGTGTAGAGGGGAAGATTTTTCCCAGTAAGTGTATATGATGTTTTTTTCTGTATCTCCAATAGTTCAGTCGTAAAAATGAAAAACAAATTCACGCCAAACTATCAACGCGGGAGGCACGCGGACGCGACGAAATCGAGAGGCATGAGCATCGCTGGTACCTCCTCTCTCTTGCTCTCGCACAGCCGCTACCGCGCTTCGTTCGGGGGTCCCCGACGTTCGATCGGGTATTTTCGGCAGCCCCGAGGTACGTCAGCGGCTTCCCCTCTTACCGGCACGGCGCGCAAACCTGCAGCTCGGCTCGAGAGTCCCCGAACCAATCGGGTAATTGGATTATTAAGACGGAATGACACCTCATCGCGGTCGGTATGGTAGAACAATTATAGATTCCCAAAAATCTCTGAAACGGCTCTTCAGATCCCGTCGAAACTTTGCCAAACGACGTCAAATAGATAGACGAATAGCTTCCAGCCCCTCAAATTTTCTAAATTTGAGAAAAAAAAACTACATTGGCTTATGATAAGCCAATCTACATTTTTTTTCTCAAATTCAGAAAATGTGAGGGGCTGGAAGCTATTCGTCTATCTATTTGACGTCGTTTGACAAAGTTTCGACGGGATCTGAAGAGCCGTTTCAGAGATTTTTGAGAATCTATAATTGTTCTACCATACCGACCGCGATGAGAAGTCATTCCCTCTTAAGGGTGATTCAAGCCGATTACTAAAAACTTTATTTTAGCAGCATTGTGCCTATGCAGAACTTTTCAAGACTTTATTTCGAAAACGCTGTGTCTGTGATAATTAAGGGTGAACCATGTCTTCGAGAGTATGTCTGGTAATATCTGGTGCCTTGCAAATCACTGACTTGCAAGGATGAAATTCCGACTTCTTAGAAATTTCTTACAAGGAAACGTTGCGAGGTCGATGTCTCCGATTTCGATGAAATTTGGCATGCTTGTAGAACGGGTAAAAATAGGCGACACGTATTTTTTTATATCGGCGGACCCCGATTTTTAAGGGTTGAAAAGCACCTTTGAAAATCGGGGTGTTTTTCGTTTTTCATTGATAACGTTTTAACAGTACGAGATATGAAAAAACTTCAAATTGCAACATTGTTTATTTTTTGGTGTACTATACATTGGAGATGAGAACGATGCAGATAGCAACAAATTTCATATTGTTTATTGCAAAAATGCAATTTTTCAACTGTATCTCCGAGAATTTTTAATCGATTCGGATGTAAATGTGCATACATGTAGAGAATGGAAAAGTGCGGATACGTAATTTTTTCTTTTTTCGATATTTCACAATTAAGGGGTTGAAAATGCCCGTCGATTTTTTAGCCGAGAGCATCGTATAATCATCTAGCCTTTTGGCATTTCGGTCTATATTCAAGTCAATATATGTTCGTGTTATGACGCAATTGTATATTTGTAACATTCCAGCCCCCCCTAACGGTCCCCCTCTCGAAAGGCGAACGTTCAAAGTTCTTAACGTGCGGCATGAACGAAAATTTATAGAAATAAAAATGGGTCACAAAGAAAGGACAATCAGTCAAAATAGTCGATACAAATTTTCTCGTTTTCGAAATAAAAATAAAGTTCGAAGGGAAAAAATGTTGTATTCTTCGACTACTAGACGTTCATGATGATAATGATGAGTACAGCAATAAATGGCGTATTGTTTATTGCAATAATTCGTGAATTACTTGTGAAAAATCACTCTTCAGTTTCCCACTCATATGGGCAGAGGCAAGGCTTACAATCACGGACTGACTTCGTGCTTCGGAAAGCAACTGGATTACAATTGTATATTTAAGAAGAAATTCCACTCCGCTCACCGTATGGAAGGCATTATCTGCAGAGATTACAGCGTTTTTTGGTTGCCGCTGCAACTCATGAACAGAATGATGCAAACATTTTTATCAGCTTATAACGCAGCATAATTTAATCTTTATCTTTAACTTTAATTTCACAAACAGCAGAACCAATAAACGAAAGAAATAAATCTTCACAAAGAGCGACTACGGTGCAAAGAGCGGCTCTCATGATAACCTTGAATTCGCCTTATTACAGATTAATAGCAGTTCTGGTAATAGCGTGTGTCGTCGTTATTTTTTTCGTGTGTATTCATCGATTGGGTTTCAAGTCATATAAATTCACCAACGATCCCAATTCACCAACGACATTTTGAGTTCGAAATACAAATAAAAATGTACGTTAATCCGGTGAATGTTATTCAACTTCTATCCATAGCGATAAGTACTATGAATTTGCCTCGCACTCCAATCACCCAACAGGAAAAAAAGTTCAGTAAGGATCTAAAAAACACGATCATTGAAGCGATGGATCAACCTATAAAAATGGAAGTCGAAACTGGTTTGGATTTTCTTTCACCAAATGAAATTCATGAAGCAGCCGCAATAGAAGATGACAGTGAAGGAGATTGGCCCGGACAACGATACCTAAATCCAAAAATTGATGAAAATGTATGTACCCAAGATATAGAAGAATTGAGTTACGAATACAAGACAAGAGCTGTAGATTACTGGAGATCCGGGGCAAATGGGAATAGAAAGTTATCATCTGTTCTAAGGACATTTAAAAACCAACATGGAATTGTGTCACGGAAGATTACTAAATATGAAACAAAATAACAATTATTAAACGCTGATACACTTCAAAACAAAGCTATCAAATTTATAGAAATGGCGAAAGTCAACATAGCCAACGTTTGTTTTCTGATCAGAGTGGATTCAATTTAGAGCTACATACAGGCCGCACATTGGCGAAAGACGGGCAGAAATCCTTTGAGACAGTCGTACAATCGAAAACATCAACAACACACAGTTATACTATACAGCCTTTGGTTTCTGCGAGTGGCAAGCTTTTGGCACCTATGTTGATCGTTTTAAACAAACCTACTGGCAAATTTGATCCTCGAGTGGAACAAAGTATGTTCAGAGCCGAAAATATATTTGTATTGGCTTCGAAATCTGGAAAATTGACGACTAATCATTTCAAGCGATGGTTCCAAGAAGTATATATTCCCAATACGGGTCCAAAATCGGTAATACTTCTGGATTCTTGGAGCGGTCAATGTCCAACTGCATTTAAGGGGTTACCCCTACTTGCGATTTTGAAAAAATCGATTTTTTTATTGCATTTTTTGAAGTATAAGTATCTGAGAATATGTCCTGAAAATTTCAAGTCGATCCGAACAAAATTTACTGAGATATGAGCGTTGAAAGAGAAGAATGAATCCGTTGTGTAAACGACCGGCTACCCTGCCGGTCAAACGCGTTTTTCTCAAAATGGCATTTCTGAAGTCGATGACCAAGATTACTCGAACACTAATGAACCGATCTTCTTTAAATTTTGCAGGCTTATTTAATACATAAAAATGTAGTCTTTAACCGTTCGATTTTTTTCGAAAAATAAATGGCCGTTTTATAGCCAAAAAACGGCCGTTTTTTTCGATAAAATCGAACCATTAACTTTGACAGTCCGCCATTTTGTGAAAAATGAATATTTTTTAAAATCCTTCGATTACAGACTA
Organism: Ophion slaviceki; assembly: GCA_944452715.1. Lineage (NCBI taxonomy): Eukaryota > Metazoa > Arthropoda > Insecta > Hymenoptera > Ichneumonidae > Ophion > Ophion slaviceki. The sequence goes on from OX101783.1 coordinate 74,198,352, forward strand.
GTTTATACTTATATTTGACTAAATCCATCCGCATTTTTTTCTTCAGATGATCCACTTCGCCGCAATGTTGGTCACCGCAAACCGTGTATATAAAAACATTATTTCATTGACGGCCATTTGCCACTAAACAATGTAATATTTTTCAATAAAAAATTACTGAAAGTTCTTCATGATGTGTTCTTTAAGATGGTATATTGATCGATTAAAAAAGGTTTGTAGTTTTCTTTAAAACAATTCATGAAAAAGGCCTTTTTTGCGCTACAAGTGGGGGTAACGTCTTAAAGAAATGGATATGCAAGGGAAAGATATTAAAGTTTTAACCATTCCAGCAGCTAAATATATTGCACCAGTTTCATTAGTTCTGCAGACAATTGGTCCATATGATAATTAGTAATTCCTGCAGGTACGACTGGAATGATACAGCCGCTTGATGTTCATGGCTTTCGTGTATGGAAAAACTTCGTCAAACACTTTTCTGACGCAGTAATATTATACAATTACGACGTCAAGCTGCATTTGAGAGACAATATTGTTAAATTGCAATCTCTTACACACAACCAGTTTTCTTCTCCACGGTTTACAAACCTTTTCAAATATGTGTGTTACAAAAGCGGGTACGAAGAAGAAAGACCACCAAACTTCGAAAATCCGGTAGAATTTTGCTTTTCACAAAATGTACCGACATGCGATATATGCGGCGAAGCAGCTATTATCACTTGTGCGTGGTGTAAGAAATCTCTTTGTTTTAAACACTTTTATCATGACTATCAATATTGTAATAAGTATAATCCATAAAAAAACATAGAGTTGAAACGTTTCCTAAATGAGTAAGTGTGAGAACACTTTTCCGATTGTGTTGTAATCTTCAAAGGCAGTACGTGGTGGGGGAGAATTTCTTCGTGAATATACAATTGTAATCCAGTTGTTTCCCGAAGCACGAGGTCAGTCCGTGATTGCGATCCTTGTCTCTGCCCATATTAGTGGAAAACTGAAGAGTGATTTTTCACAAGTAATTCACGAATTATTGCAATAAACAACACGTCATTTATTGCTGTACTCATCATTATCATCATGAACGTCTAGTAGTCGAAGAATACATTTTTTCCTTTCGAACTCTATTTTTATTCCGGCCCGTTCACGAGCTATAGAAAGAACGAAGTTTGTTTGGGTGCGTTGACCCCTTAAGAGTGTCGTTCCGCCAAAACGAGAAAATGTGTATCGACTATTTTGACTGATTGTACTTTCTTCGTAACCCATTTTTATTTCTACAAATTTTCATCCATGCCGCTCGGTAAGAACTTTGAACGTTTGCCTTTCGAGAAGGGGACCGTTGGGGGGGGGGGGGTCTGGAATGTTACAAATATGCAATTGCGTCATAACACGAACATATATTGACGTGAATGTAGACCGAAATGCCAAAAGGCTAGCTGATAATATGATGCTCTCGGCAAAAAAATTGACGGACAGTTTCAACCCCTTAATTGTGAGATATCGGAAAAAGAAAAAATCCGTATCCACACTTTTCCATTCTCTACACGTATGCAAATTTACATCCCAATCGATTAAAAATTCTCGGAGATACGGTTGAAAAAATTACATTTTTGCAATAAACAATATGAAATTTGTTGCTATCTGCATCGTTCTCATCTCCAGTGTATAATACACCAAAAAATAAACATTGTTGCAATTTGAAGTTTTTCCATATCTCGTACCGTTAAAACGTTATCGATGAAAAACGAAAAACACCCCAATTTTCGAGGGTGCTTTTCAACCCTTAAAAATCGGGTTCCGCCGATATAAAAAAAATACGTGTCGCCTATTTTTACCCATTCTACAAGCATGCCAAATTTCATCGAAATCGGAGACATCGACCGCGCAACGTTTCCTTGTTAGAAGATTTCCTATTTTTGTATATCCTCTTTTGGACAGCGTTGCACTCCGCTGTAGAGGCAAATTTCAGTAAATACACCCCGACAGTGTTGGAAACACCATACATTATTAAAACTTTCTTAGACATAATGCTGTAAAAAGCCAAACTGTTAAACACTCTTGTAAACATTGCAAGTACACACTACTGCGGCGATAAAAATTTGAAAATACTCTACAACTGCCTAAACAGCACTATGAAGACACAAAATTCCATAATGATCTAAGACATAACGCTGCCAAGATAAAGTTTTGTAGATACCCTTACCGGTGCAGCGTAACAGAGATAGTATTTAGAAAAATGTCTTTCTGATACAGACTGCGAAGATGTAATTTTGTAAGTACCCCTAGGCACGACACTGCGAAAGGAAAACTTTTATATTCTTAGACACAATGCTGCGAAGACAAATTTTTTGTTAATGCTTTAAGACGCAGTGCTGCAAATAAACCATTCAGTAAATATCCCAATAGACACAGCTTCAGATAGAGACTATATTTTGAAAAATCTCCTTCGAACACAGAATGCGGAGATGCAATTTCAAAAATACCCCCAGCGACAGCGGTGCAAAGGTGAACATTTTGAAAACACTCTTCGCTCAGTTTTGTGGAGATAAAATTTTATAATTATTCTTAGACACAGCACTGTGGTGATAACTTTTCCAATCATTCCTGAAAAAAACAGCGCTACAAAGAAAACATTCCACAACATTTCTCATGAAGCTAGGGCCGTGAAAATAAAGCTTTAACAAATCTGTACTAATATAGATGAGTGCAGATAAAGATTTAGGATGCCCGTTGTAGGTGCATTGCTGCAAAGATGGAGTTTTGAATAATCCTTCACAGTCAAAAATATAGTTTTGAGAAATGGCGCAAAAATACAGTACGAGGAAAATAATCTTTAGAAACTTCTTATCATAGTCCCAGCACTGTGAAAATAAAGTCTTGAAAAGTTATGCACAGGAATAGTGCTGCCACAATAAATTTTTCACTTGAATCACCCTTGATAATCGCGGACGAATTAATTTTTTTTTAATTGCCTCGTCCGACACAGAAGTAAGATCAAATTCTAACACACATCGCTTTGGTTATGGTTTTCCATAAACCGACGGCTACAAATAAATAACTTTTGTAATTTTGGGTTTCTCATGGTGGGTGCTATATTAATAGTCCACGACCGCTTCAACGGTGTTGGAGTTTTATGTCGTCATAGGTTCTTGTAATTAATTAGTATCTTTACAATTCCCTAAAACTCTTTTCAAAGAATTGTTTATTCATCGGTTTTTTTAAATTCTGATAACAATATCGAGGAAATAGGTGATCGGATTGATATTGAAATAAGGTACAGCGAAAAACGAAATAAATCCCGCGCCTTTCTCTGTTGCGCATGTATGCCGTAAGCAGCGCCGTCGTTCACGTGGTTCGACGAATAGCATTTTGCATACCCCCTCCAACGTCCGCCGCGCCGCGGAAATCTTTCATTATTACGAAACGTTGTAACGAGTGTGACACGTTTCTGTGGATTTTCCGGACACCATTTCTTTGCGATTGCATTATTGTTTTCAACTTTTAATAATCTTTTATTATAGTCTTCGTTACTATCTTAATATTTATAGCTCTTTTTATAGTCTTTATTAATCATAGGTTATATTATTCATAGTTTTTAGTGTTGATTGTTTTTATTATTATTAAGTTAAGAACTGTGTGTATATATAGTGTAGTGGATTTTTTACCCTTTTGAACTGTGTTTTTTGTGAGTTTCGTTTCTTTTTTATAAACAATAACGCAACATGCCTGGTGGTCGCAGACCATATACACGTATCCCTACGTCAGAAAAAATCAAGGACGGAAGGATTTACCAAAAGAGTGGACAGTCTCGCGATGGTCGAACCATGTAAGTAAAAACAATAACTTTTATTTGTGCCGAGTCGTCTATATCTGAAATCATGTAGCTCAAGAGAATCAGGTATCTAAAAAGAAGCAGTCGATACAGTAAAAAAATACTGCTACAGAATATTCTGAAAATTTATTCATGAATAAATTATTATTTGAATATTCGTCATATCTTCTGGTACCTTAAAAAAGTATGCTGAACCGACATTGAACAAATTCAAAATTGAAATCAGCATTTTATATCTGTCATAAACAATTTCTTGCCCTGTATTTTACGGTTCCCTTTAGGAAGTCCTCGCGATGCCGTGAGTGTGAGAGAGACAAGCTACAAGTTTCGCGCGGCAGCTAAAAAAGGATTTTGTCCCACCTCGCTCGCGAAGTGGCTAAGCACTTTCTCTCTCTCTCTCTCACTCTCTCTCTCTCTCTCTCTCTCTCTCTCTCTCTCTCTCCCTCTCTCTCTCTCTCTCTCTCTCTCTCTCTTTTCTCAACATCGCTGATCCTTCCAACGTTCTTCTCATGCTCACGCGACCACTCTATCGCCTTCAGCGACACGCGACAACCCTCTAGGGCGAAAGAAAAAGACAGAAAGCTACCTCTGTGGAACCTCCGTCCCATTTGTTTACATTTTTTTGTACGAGCGCGTACGTCTTCGACCCGTGGCTATTGCAGCGCGAATAGACGCAGAAAAGATATCATAGTACAATACTCGAAGCGCACTGTGTTATGAAATTCTATATTTCAAGTCGCGATGTAGGAATCGAGGTTTTGTACGCCGTATTGAAATCGCCTGAGTGCCGCTGGTGCCTCGCGTATTATTTTATAATGTACTTTATTGGTAGTAAATAATGTCAATGCCTACAACATAAATTAAATAATTAAATTTGAAAAAAATAAACCCCTTCAATTAAAATTAAGTATCTGATTAATTTAAATTATTGAGAATCGAAAATTAAATTTCACGAAACCACGAAGAAAAAAAATCGTATAGCATAAATTAAATAATTAAATAATTGAATTATTAAGAAAAAAATGATAACATCAAAACTTCTAATAAAATTAAATATCTAATTAATTCAAGTTATTTAAATTAATAATCAAATTTCAAGAAACCAGAAATAAAAAAATATCTGATAAAATAAGTTGATTATTTTTATTTAATATAAATAAAAAAAATAATTTGTATCATTTTATCATATTTATTAATTTATCATTTTCTTTGTTTTAACCTATTAAATTGATTTAAATAAAATTAAATACTTTAGTAATAATACATATATTAATTTCATTACAAATAAGAAACGAAATATTTAATATGAACAATCTTTTTATTTTATCTCATAATTAAAATGATATTGTTCAATCAAATAATTGATGTTTAATTAATCAATTTATCTTAATATTTTATAATTTATTTAAAAATAATAAAAAAGATTTCACCGACGCTAGTGGATGGGCGGCCGGGGTGCGGCTCGGGCGATCACCCAAGTTAAGCAGCGGCGGGCGAGGCTGGTACACCAAGAAATCAGAGATTTCTTTCTGACAAGAAAAATGCTTATTATTGATTGAAAAACATTCATGTTTTAATAAAAAAAAAAAAAAAAAAAACAAAAAAAGGAAAATGTCCTGACATTGATTTTTCTCGTAAGCGACTATTTTAACCGCTTGATTCACAACGAAAAGAAAGTTGCGGCGTTTTCAACTGTCAAGCGTTTGTTAGAATACTTTGGGGTAAAAAGTGGGAAATATTCATAGATCATTAATTATCTTCAAAAATATCTTATGCTAAGTGGAAAATCGAAGAAATCCTATTTTATATTTTTTTCTAATTAAATTTTTCAATAAAAAAAATGGTCAAGCCCTACAATCATAGAAAAAAGTGTAAGTATAGAGAAATGAGAAGTTCATCGCCATTTACAAAAAGATGATCGCGGATCACGCGTGCGCGCAAATTGGGGGCAGTGTTGTTGATACAACCGAGCATCATCGTGACGATACAGCCTTTCCCGTCACGTCACCCCTCGACCGTTTTAGTTATTTATTTCGATAACATCCTTGATAATGGTCGTAGAAGAATTTTTTTTAATTCTACGTATTTCTTACTGACGAATTCGAAAAACCGTATTTCTCAATATTTAATGCAATAATTATTGTTTGGGTAATGTTCAATCTTGTATAGGTTCATAAGCGTATTATAGATGAATTTAAGAAGCTATAATATTCTTCATTAGGATGTCCCTCAACTGAAGGTGTTCCCGAATATGTGGGGCAGGGGTGAAATTCCGAGTCAATTGATATCTTGATATCGCCATTCTTACATGTATGAATCTCAGATCAAACGCTGAATTATTATCAATTTTTAAAGTCGGGCCAATCAGGTGCGCCCACTGGGCCGGTGTATGTCAGTGCGCGCTGCGCGCGTGTGGTGGTAGTAAGCGGTGAGAGACCGCCACTTCGCGTACGCTCACCCTCGTCGGTGTGAGCGCTTGAATGAGGTAGTGCGCTTCTCCGTGGATATCTTGTTTCTTTTATATTATTCGTCGTGAAATGAAGATTAATTTATTTTTTAAGGTACTTTTATTTAAAAGATACATTTTAAAAGGCAAAAACAATTAAACAATTAAATTGTTCAAAAATTACCTAATCATCCCATTGCATTGCGAGGGTATTTTGTAATTTTATTTCGAATGAAAATTTGAATCAAACGAGACAGTTTCTCATTTTGATTTTTGAAACACGAAATTACAATTCAACAAAACGGAGAAAGCTCCGTGTTTTTATTCATTTTAATTAACCTTTTCAAAAAAGAAAATTAATTTTTTTCTCATTTTACCTAAATTTTCATTCGAAATAAAATTATGAAAATTAGAAAATATCCTCGCAATGAATTGCGATGATTAGGTAATGTTTAAACAATTCAATTGTTTGAATGTTTTTATGTTCTGAAATGTATCTTAATTAATCTACCTTAAAAAATATTCATTTTTATTCTATGGTGAAAAAAAAAATAAAAGAAACATACTCACAGAGAAGCGCACTACCACATACAGGCGCTTACATCGACGAGCATGAGCGTACGCGTGGTGGCGGTATCTCGCCGGATGCTACCACCACATGCGTGTATCGCAAACCAACATACACCGGCTCATTAGGCGCACCTGATTGGCTCGGCTTTAAACATTAATAATAATTCAAGAGTGGATTTGAGACCCGTACATGCTTAGATCGATAGAGTCAGAATTTTCCCCCCACACCCACCCCACATTTCCGCGAACACCTTAAGTTGACGGACAGCCTGTATAAAGTATAGTATATAGGCTATAGTATATAAATATAATTCGGATTGGAATAGTAAATGAAATAATGTTCAAATACGCTCATTCTTCCAATGTAAGGTCATTTTTCCGTTTTCACGTGAAAATCAAAGTTAAAGAATTATTATTAGGTTGAATATTGAAAACAATGGATTTCTGAGGGCATTTTCCAATTGTCGAGAAAAAAATAAGTCAAATTTTCACGAAGCTTTTCATAACTATTTTGATGGGCGATATCGAAATATTTAACTAATCCGATCGGATGGAGACGCGGTTTCTCCACCACGCTGTGCGGTTGCACCGACTGCACCGTTTCCTTCTTCATGCGCGCGCCATCGACTTGATTCTTTATCTGAATTGCGGTGGACATTACAACATGTCTGGATCGTATTGCATGTTACATCTGAAGGTGTTGGGAATTCTCACTAATTCGAAAAATGTAAAAATATTGATAAGAATAACAATGAGTTCATGAAAATAAAAAATGCGTATATCTCCACTTGCAATAAAACTATTGAGTTACTTTTTTTGGACATTTCGTATCTCGCAGAGATCTAAACGATCCGAAAATACGTTTTAAGTAGCCCTGAAATCAAAGTACATGTTTGAATTTGTTTATGAGTAAAGATGTTGAATCTCCGATGAAAATCTTAGAGATATAATCATCCTTTCTTGTTGGATCCTGAATGTATATGCTAATACACATAATACAAATTTTTATGTAGCTTTTTTGGATCATATACTGGAAGAATATAGCTGAATTACGTTAATCGGTTATTGCTTGTTACCTGTATGACATGGCTCATCAAGATATAAAAATATATTTTGCGGATAAAATCTTCTAGATAGTGGATTGGTTTTTAAACACTCAGTCCATCAGTAAACGAAACACTTGACATAAAAAAATCTTCACCGCTAATTTGTTGTTAAAAAATCCCACGTAATTTATTTATAAGACTTCAATAAACTGCACCAAGTGAATGACATGATGCCCACCAAGTTTTATAAACATCCTGATCCCTGATCCAAAAAACCTACCGAGCAATCGGCGACGCTCTGATTCCTGTCAATAGATCGCATGTACGTTCCGACTGTATTATATGGTGAATAGTTCACCCTCGACTATCTTCAACTCCTAATCCCTTGCGCAAAATTCGATGTGTTTTCGTCCTGTTGTTTAGAAAAACGGGTGAAGTTTTGAATCATGCCCCTCCGCCGATGAAGCTCAAATTGTGCACAAATTTTGCTTTTAAGGCATTACCCCCACTTGTAGTGCAAAAAAGGCCTTTTTCATGAATTTTTTTAAAGAAAACTACAAAACTTTTTTAATCGATCAATATACCATCTTAAAGAACACATCTTGAAGAACTTTCAGTAATTTTTTTTTGAACAATATTTCATTGTTTAGTGGCAAATGGCCGTCAATGAAATAATGTTTTTATATACACGGTTTGCGGAGACCAACATTGCGGCGAAGTGGATCATCTGAAAAAAATGCGGATGGATTTAGTCAAATATAAGTGTAAACTAGTCTGTAATCGAAGGATTTTAAAAAATATTCATTTTTCACAAAATGGCGGACAGTCAAAGTTAATGGTTCGATTGTAACGAAAAAAAACGGCCGTTTTTTGGCTATAAAACGGCCATTTTTTTCGAAAAAAAAAATCGCACGATTAAAGACTACATTTTTATGTATTAAATAAGCCTGCAAAATTTCAAGAAGATCGGTTCATTAGTGTTCGAGTAATCTTGGTCACCGACTTCAGAAATGCCATTTTGAGAAAAACGCGTTTAAAGTTCAATCGTTTCGGTCGTTTACACAACGGATTCTTCTCTTTCAACGCTCATATCTCAGTCAATTTTATTCGGACCGACTTGAAATTTTCAGGACATATTCTCAGATACTTATACTTCAAAAAAAGCAATTTAAAAAAATCGATTTTTTCAAAATCGCAAGTGGGGGTAACCCCTTAAGACTTAAACAGAACCCGTAAAAGGATTTTTCGTGAAACGCAAAAGTTTTTGAGACATTTGTGTTTTAAGTTTTTAAATAAAATTCCCCAAAACGCACCCCTCAGACCAACATGAAATTTTACACAAACCTTGCTCCTGATATTTTAGGAGAACCCCTAAGAAGATATTTGGTGACTAACGATAGTTTTCAAGGTATTGAATCTTCAAGTTTATTGTTTAAATGCGTGAGAGTATATCTGTATCGCTCATCGCGGCCAACCGATACCCCCGCTTCTCCCTCTTCGCCGAACAAGCTCGTACTTCTGTATCACTCGTCATGTAAGGTCGGTATCTTGGTGTCGTTTGGGTTCTTTGGGTGTGTTCGGGTTTGTTCGAATGTGTTCAGATTTGTTTGGGATCATTTGAAATAGTAGTAGCGTAGTTAAATGATTAATTCTTAAAAATCGATAATTCGAAAGCTATTGCGTTGTGCCAGAAATACTTTTAGGGGTTCTCTTACAATGTTAAAAGGAAGCTCTGTGCAAAATTTTAGCTTCATCGGAGGGAGGAAGGGGTTTCGGAACCTTATCCAAGAAAACACTTTCCCAGCAAAGCCGTATTATCCTCATGTTTTACTGGTTCTTCTTCAGTTCTCTGCGATAATCGTCACCTCGGAGCCTATCAGAGGGTGCACTTCTAATAAAATTTGTTTGGAATCTTAATAAGTAAACATTTATTGGAAAACTGCCACGAGATGTGCACAATTATGAATAGATGTATTTTATGAAACTGATGAAGCCTTGAGGACGATGCAAAGAGATGAGGAAATGACGCGCAAATTTTTAGCTTGCAGGGTTGTTTGCGAAGTACTGATGGCAATAAATCTTACTGTACCGAAAACTTTGTTCTATTTTACAGTTATTTAAGATGTCAAAAACGGACCATTTGCCAGGGTACAGCGAAAATGATGAATGGTGTTATTCACGAGTTGAATGCCCATTCGGAATTTTGCTTGCCCGACAACAGAGAGGAGCTCGTTGCCCGCTTCAAGGAAGCGATGGCAGAGGCTTTATCGCTGCACTGGTATAGACTGAAGCCCCTATACGACTCATTAGCGGCAGTGTAAGTAATTTCTTAATTTTTGAATGCAGTAGCACGTTCTAATCATCTCGTTACGCTATACTATCAAAAGATTAATATTACATGAAATGGGGTTTGGTAAAAGCTGTCTTGAGATGCATGACTAAGAATTTTGCATGAGAGCGAAAACGATAGCGGCCAAATAAAATTCGTTATTGTAAAGCGATAGAAATAAAAAAAAGGTACTCGATTCAACGTTCAAAAAAGCACTAAAAGAATTATTTACAAAAGATAATAGAATTTCGAAAAGAAAATCATTGAAAGGATACTTGGAAAATTCGATAGAAATCGTAAACAATCATACTCAGCGCGGCGTGTGATAGGACCGATTTTTTTCCGCTAAGGGCCAAGCAATATCTTTCCGAATTTGCGCGTATCTTTAATAACAAAGTTTCATCGATTTAAAAAAAAAACGCAATTCAATGGTTTTTTCTTCAAGTTTTTCTTGGTTTTCTTTTAACTTGAATAATTTATCAAATTTTTTTGTTGTAAATTTCTCTTTTCAGGAACTCCTTTTCTTAATTTTTCCTTTCGAAGTATTATTGGCTGAATATTTTTTAATAAACATTTAACATTAATTACTTTCCTGCATTTCAGTTATTTGATTGTTGAATTAGTTTCGAACCATTCTATAGAAAAACAACATTGATCAATGACTGTACCCATACGAGATAACAATACTATAGTTTTAGTGATCTATACGCGAATTGACTAGTTAGTAAAATTGCATATGACATTTGGGAAAAATATTATTTTTAACTTTGTTAAGCCTTAAAGTTCTCACTACATAAATCCATAAACGTTGTTTCGAAACAATATCATAAATGCACATTTTTTCAACGATGCACGTATGTAACATTTTTCATAAATCTGTATATTTCACGAAGTTTTTCGAGAAAACTGCAATTTGGTCTCATATCCAAATTGATTACCATTAGACATATTTTTTAACTACGAAATTCATCGTTCCTTTCACCAAAAACGAGTTTCTTATGAAGCCTGAACTTTTTTCAGGTTAAACTGGTCTCGTTTTTTAGCTCGTTCTATTTTTAGCACTTAAAAACATTAGTTCTAGATTATGGGGTACTCGTGGTTGTTAACAAATGTTTTTGACAAAACCTGTAAAATTCCGAAAAAGTTACTATATGCCACCCTTGTATACATGAAATGAAAATATGAATGAGATTATGTCTTATTTGCGGAAAGCGTTTCAATCACACTATCATTTTATGCCAATTTTCAAGACCGATTTATTTTTATATATAGCCACCCTGAAGCTGCAGCTTTAAAACCTTACGAGAGTGTCCGAAGCTTCATGAAAAAATGCAGAAGGAGGCGTTTCCCTCCCAATCCGGGAAACATTTCGCAGTTCGTAGAAGAACTAACGGCTCCAGGAAATGAGGGCCTATCGGAATATGATACCGGAAGACTTACTGTCCGATTAATAACCGACAGAAATGGTGCCGACCACGCGTTGTTTTTCGATGAAAATTTCATCCGTGATGAAATCACCGACGTGACCAAGGTTTTGATCGACGCGACATTTCGCTCACGACCATTAGTTCAGGGAGCGTATCAGCTATTGACGATCATGGGAATTAAATTGAATCACGTAAGAATCTTTTCGGATACACAACTTTACGTTGATTAAAGTCCACAGTTGACCCGAAATACCGCCACATTCTGATATAACTGTTAAACATTGAAACAAAACATTAACTTACATTTGGATGTCACAACAAAAAATTCCACAACACATTGTTATGCATGTTAAATTCACCATCACTTATTATTGACCGTGCTCTGATGCGCTGTAATCAGATCACGATGAGCAAATGAATTTGACATGTTCAGATGTAGGGTATTTAGAATAATCCTTGCAGACCATACACAAAAATCACAACAAAGAGAATGGATAACTCGTTGGTTTCATGTTAACTCATATGATACATAACCATTATTCTGTGACTCATTTTTCTGACCGATTTCATATTTGCACGTTATAGGGTTTCCCATTTGCATGGGTCATCATGACCCAAAAGACGCAGCCCGCGTATATGGCCGTTTTACAGCACGTCAAACAGCACGTGTTGACAGGAAACACAATTTCCCTCGCTATGAGCGACTTTGAACGTGGGCTGCGTAATGCCATAAGCGCAGTATTTTCAACGGCACATAGCACGGGATGCAATGTCCATTATGATCGCGTAAGTTTTTGTAATAACGTTCTTGAATATAAGGTAACAATGATTTGTTATTCATACATCGATGCTACAGATTCGTTGATTACGGAAAAGTAAATTTAAAAAAGTTATCATATTTTAGGCCATTTATCGAAAAGCTAAGGCTCTTGGCCTCGGAAACCAGATCCAAACAGTCGCTGAAGCGAAAGATTTTTACAAAAAAATACTTGCTTTGGCGTACTTGCCCGCAGAACTAGTGAGTACTCAGTACCACAGACTCTGGGACAATTTGCCTGCAGCGCTTAAAACACGTTTCGATGGATTCCATCGATACTACTGTCGATATTGGCTGCGGACGGTGACGCCATCGGGGTTCAGCGTGTATGGTCTCAGTCGACGGACCAATAATATAATTGAGTCCTACCATAGTAGGTTAAGAATTCAAATGGAAAGTCGTCCCGGCCCCTGGGAGTTCGTGTGTAAATATCAATAATAGTTGAACATAATAGGATGATATAATGATTCAATCCGAGCCCTAAATTAAATTTTTTCCAACAGGCAAGTTGCTTAAACTACAATCCGATGTTCGAGCGGATATACGGCGCCTTCGCAACAATGGGCAAATCAGCAGACACGCACGTTACTCGACCGTGTTTAAGCAACGGGCGTTAATGAAAGGTTAGCTTCTAACGCTATTAAATACGAATGAATTTTGAACAGGCAGAAACCACTTTTCGAGAGAAACTTCACCGCGCAAATATATTTACGAGTGGTATAGCTATGTCGAAGTTCAAGTGTGTTTATTCATGATTTTCTTCTTTTGTAAATGTTATATTCAATTCAGCGTGGCGGGAGCTGCATCTCCGTGAAATTACGGCGGGGGAATTTCTGGAGAAGGCGGCTGCATTGAAGGGCAATGTAGCGGCGCTCATCGCCTTAGAAAGTCAGGACGGCGTCGAGGACAACGACGTCGAGGGCGAAATGGTCGAACCCCCGGCACAAATACCGTTGGGTAAGATTTCATAATCCATACGACATTCTTATTATTCTAATTTTAATACCGCATTTTGGTACAGTTGTTGAATTTACACGAGTATGTATAAGAACTGTGGCTCATGATTTTTTTTTTCAAACGAACTAGAGGACGACCCTGATTATGAGCACCAGCTCTTCGCCGACGAACGGCCCGCATGGCTCGCTGACAATGCGGAAGAAGCTGAAGAGCTTGCAGAAAATGGTAATGAAAACGAATTTGTTGTACATAGAACATCGAATTATTCAGTAAATGTATTTCTTACTGAGTATATAAAACTCACAAATCAGTCTCTCGCCGCATTTGAAAATATATATTAAATACAAATTTTTTCAGTTCCTTTGGTTGATGACACCGACCACGAGATGTCCGGCCACTTGTCCGATGAATCGGTGAACGATATTGTAAATGCAACAGGTAATATTTAAATCAATATTGATTGAGGTCGATGATTCACTAATATTTATAGTGAAATTTCATTACGATTTATTTACGTTTCATTATTGTTATTGGTAATACATTTTAATCCCTTCCACTAATTCCGTCTCTCGATTATAATCTTTCATAATTTTGCTATATAGGAGAATTTCAGCAGCACGCAATTTCGATTGAGCAGGCTGCACAGCAATCCCCACCATCGGAACACATCGGTAATTTCTTTCGTATTCCATTAAGAATCGTGAATTAATTTTGTCCATGGAATTCGCTATTTAACATTACAAACATTGCCGTGCAGAAGACATTGCTTCCCTGGATGTTGCCGCGCTCGCATCTGACAACCGTGGTGAGCGTTATGAACGTACGATGAATTGAATTGAGTCCGTCGATAAAAGCCTCTAATTAATTAACGCGGTCCTCTAGTTTCTCGGCTGTTTTTTTACGGCTTTTTCAATAATTTTTTACGGGCCAAGCATCGAAATAATCAATCTCATTGTTTTTGCATAATCTTTATTAACATTTGAATAAGTTTTACAAATTTTTTGAAGTCAAAATATATAATAGAATAAACTTTTCTGCCTATCTGAAATCAAAAAACCAAACGGCATTTTAATCTTTATATTTAAGACTAGCGATTGAACTAGAGTGAATTCTAAATTACAAAAATTAACTTTTTTATACACTTTTGAAAATTACATTTTTTTAACTCATTTTTTCGTAAATATTTCGCTCGTACAAAAAAAAACTATCGAAGCAATCATAATAATCCTAGTTCAATCGCTGGCTTATAACATATTAAAGATGCTGTATAAATTTGAACAAGATCGGTGCAGTAGTTTCTGAAATATCGTGGTCACCGTTTCGAAAAATGGTGATTCGAGAAAAACGCGTTTGAAAGTTCGCACTCCCGGCGCGCGCTCCGTATACCTGCTCCGTCTCAGGGCCGTAACTTGTGAACCACTTCGAATATCGAAAAATTCTATGGCACACATTTTCTACACATGTTGTAGATGTGATTTATAAAAAAAAAACGATTTTTTCGACCCGAGAAACTAGAGGACCGCCTTAAATATATTAACTGTATCAGATATGTTTTTAGCGAACGAAATAGATGCCAATACGGCCGAAAATGGGGCAGCTTTATTAAGGATCTGGGGTCCGACAGGTGATGATTGAATATCTCTAATGAACCGTACGATTACTAGGCAAGACGATATGATTACAAGTAGCAGAAGTAGCAGAAGTCGTATATAGTATTATGTCTTGTCTCGAAATTGTTACAGTGCATTATTGCATTACAGTTTTTTGATAAGTTGACATTAAATTGACAATTTATTTACAATATAATGTATTTTTGTAAATAGCGCGGCCAACCCGGACGCAAAGAAGAAGAAGAAGGGCATCACAGCGCCGTACTGACCCAGTGGAGCCTGCGAGCGAGAAAAAACGGAAGCAGAATAAGCGAAGAAAACGTGAGAAATTTTAAATTGAATGAAAACGGCTTTCAAAATGAAAAAAAATCATAAATGTTACTTTCATTACGTTTAATTGCAGTCATGAGAAGGAGGGCCCGTGCTCGGTCGAGGGAGGAGGTCACGCACACAAGTCAGCTGCATGCCGAATTGGAGGAGGCCAGAACTCAATTACAGGCCGCTGAAGCTAACGGTAATAACATCATTATATGTTT
Source organism: Ophion slaviceki (assembly GCA_944452715.1). Lineage (NCBI taxonomy): Eukaryota > Metazoa > Arthropoda > Insecta > Hymenoptera > Ichneumonidae > Ophion > Ophion slaviceki. The sequence goes on from OX101783.1 coordinate 74,213,913, forward strand.
ATAATTATCATGAGCATAAAGAATTGTTTGTCTTCGGGATTACTTTGTCAATTCTATAAAAAATTCTATAACTCGTTTAACACTCGGAATATCGATTTGATCGAGTTAAAACTGTTTCTGTTATAACCAAAACCCAAACAAAATAAAAATAAAACAAGAAACTTTCACTGATTTAAAAAAACTGTAAGTTTGTGAAAAATGGTCGTAGTGCAAGAAAAATAAGTAAAAGCTTGAAGTCTTCTAGCTTCAATTCTCTAGTTTGAAGCTTAAAGTCTCTAGTTTTCAAATTCTGGGGTCAAATATTTTCATCATTGAACATTTCAGTGTAACCATGAAAAAAAAACGCGGAACAGTTTGAGAAAGTTGTAAGGGCTATGGTTATTGAAGAGATTTAAAAATGATAAGGGAAATAACAGAAGTGGAAAAAATAGAAGAAATAACGGAAGGGTTAGAAAACGTATAAAAGGAAACTTTAAAGAAGGAGAAGGGGAAAATGGAAGACGTCAATGCATAAGGGGAAATAAAAAAAAATATATATATATATTATTTTAATATCTCATTTGGCATTACATCATTTTTAAATTGCAAGAAAATGGTAAAATGCCATAGGTATAGTAGCCGGAAGAGAAACTGCAGGGCAGGCATGAAGAAATTTTCACGAAATTAACCGGCAAAATAAGAACAGGACGGGAAAGAGGAAGATAAAAGAATTGAAGTGCAGAATGGGTAAAATATAATAATAAGCCGTTGGAACATTTGTGGATATCTTTAAAAAATTGGGAGTCTGTTTACCGGAAAGGTAAGAAAGAAAGCAGAGCATGAGGTGAAAGAAACTAATCCTTTCACCTTCTTCTCTGATTTCTCTAAAAAGGAGAAAATATAAATATGTTGGGTAGGGATATGGAAAAAAGTATAAATCTGTATTTTAAGGAAATGGAAGAAATGCGCAAATAAGTAGGCAAGCAGAAAAAGGGACGAAGCAAGTGTGGAAAGAAACTAATAACTACAAAAGTACAGAAAAAATATGTGAAACAAAAAACAAGTCAAGTTGGGAGAAAGAGAAAACTCAGTATTGTGTAATAAAAGTTATGAAAATCAAACCTGGTTTGATTGAGAAACAATTAGCCTAAAGTACGCAGGGTGGAGGAGTCAAGATAGCAGAAAGTGGCAAAAATGCTTAGGTGGGAGAAGATTCATTACGAACGTTCAAAGTAGGGAGATAGTTCATAGAAAGTTATAAATGATACGGTTATAGAAACTATTTCAATAATGATAACGAAAAGTATGAAAGTGGAAAGAATAGATGAAGTAACAGAAGGGTTCAGAAACGTAAAAGAGAAAATTTCGAAGAAGGAAAAAGAGAAAATGAAAAAGCAACGCGTAATGGGAAATTTACACACACACACACACACACACACATATATTGTTTCTATTCTTCATTACGGATTTTATCATTTTTACATTGTAGGAAAACATAAAATACCATGCAAATTCAGATTACATGGAAATGCCAACGAATTTTAAACGACATTATGGGGCGGAAAACAGGAAGGGCGGGAAAGAGGAGAAAAAGAAATACAAGCGCAGAATAGGTAAAGAAGAACATGAGACATTGAAGTGTCCTTTAATATGTAGAAAAAAAGGTTGGGTGCCTGTTACGGAAAAGGCAAGAAAGGAAGAGGAGGGGCGGCCGAGTGGAATGGATATTGTAACAATAAGTGGGAAGAATATAAATATGTTGGGTAAGAAAATACAAAATGGAATACGTCTGTGTTTTAGCGGAATAGAGGAAGTGTGCAAATATATGGGCAATCACGATGGGGCGGGGCAGACGTGGAAAAGAAAATGAGATAAACAAAAAAAAGACGACACGCTGGATAGCACGAATGAAAAAAAATATGCGAATTAGAAAACAAGTTGGGATATATGTAAAAGGAAAATCACTGTTTTGGAAAAAAGTTACACACATAAACCTCGATGAGATAAAGGTAAAATTAGCTTAAATATTTATTATTTGAAATCATTAAAAATAGTTATCAACCACCGTGAACTTTTTGAATAGCGAGCAACAATTTGGAAAATCGTTTCCCCGCTGGTTTCACATGGTTACTCTAAAATGGTAGATGATAAAAATATTTGACCTCTGGACCTAAAAACGAGAGCCATCAATCTTCGATTCTTACCGTCTACAACCGTTTTTCATATTACTCACTCTCATGAACATTCACTAAAAATATCGGAATTTTTGTATCCTTTAATGCTTGTACTTAGTATCAAGTTGAAGGTGTCGTAATTTTATTTAAAAATAGTTATCGAAAGGTATTTTACTACTGCAAATTACGATTAAATGAGCAGAAACAATAAAAGAAAGTTTATTCCGCGAAAAAACGAATATTTTATGAAAATAGTTTTTTCATAGCAATGATGTTGTTACGATTACACATTTTTTGAACTATGAGTCATTTCATGTTGTGTGGACAACCCAAACAAACACGTTTTTAACCTTAATAAACGCCAAGATGATAATGGCATCTTTATATGAGAACTTTATATGGAATGGCTCATATGCAACATGACGTCGATGTATCAAGAAATCAATTCCAAGCAATCTTCAAAATACTGGCTTCTTCTTTTTCAGAAAGCCGTATCTAAGCGCTATTCAAGGCAGTAGCTTTTTTCAATCAGTCTATCAATTAATTTATCAATTAACCGTTCTTTATTAGTATATCACTTTGTCAATAATTCATTCACCATCAATAAGCCGCAGTGGACGCTTGAGACTCTTCACTTTCTTCCGTTTCCAATACGACGGATTCATTAGGAACAGAGTGTCATTATAGGTTTTCATGAATGAAACGATTCCCTTTTTTATTTAAATCAGAGCTCCACAGAGATGAATGACACAGGCAAAAGATCCGTAGGGCTGCTTGTGTTTGAAGACAATGTGGCCCACGGTGATACTGGCATTTGTTTGAAATAGTGGTAAGTCGCAGGGCCACTTCTCTTCGGAGATGACGTGGCCCGCGATTCGTAGGGCCGCTTCTCTTCTGAGAACGCGGCCCGCGAGATCGCCACTATTTGTTACAAACGCTGGAAGGTAGTAAATCATTCATATTTCTTTGGATTGACACTTTTGTTCTAAATGATGTCTCCGTAGTATTATTGCTAATAACATAGAGAAATAACTGAGCTCCACAGCGGTGAACGGCTGCAGTGTACCTTGCCATCAGGCAAAAGATCCGTAGGGCCACTTCTTTTCGAAATCAATGTGGCCCACGGTGACACTGGCATTTGTGTGAAATAGTGGTAAGTCGCAGGGCCACTTCTCTTCGGAGTTGCCGTGGCCCGCGATTCGTAGGGCCGCTTCTCTTCCGAGAACGCGGCCCGCGAGATTGCCGCTATTTCTTGCAAACGCTGGAACGTAGTAAGTCATTCATATTTCGTTGGATTGACATTTTTGTTCTAAATGGATTGTCCGTAGTATTATTGCTAATAACATAGCGGGGGTGGATGCTATACATGTGACGAGAGGGGTCTCGTCCATACGCGCTTGATGGTGAAATTCGCGAAAGCTGAAAGAGCAACCCGAAGATGAACTCGATTTTTTTAGCAAGAAATGCTTTCTTGCCAAAAGTTATGCTAATGCTTAATGATCTGAAAAAAGTGGAAACCGATTACTGAATAACCGAGTGATCGTAATTACGCGTTGTAAAAATAAGATAAAAATGAACTTATTGATTCGAATCAGCGCTCCACAGACGTGAACGGCCGCAGTTTACCTTGTCATCAAGCAACAGATCCGTAGGGCCACTTTTTTCGAAGCCAATGTGGCCCGCGGTGACACTGGCATTTGTTTAAAATAGTGGTGAGTCGCAGGGCCCGCGAGATCGCCGGTATTTCTTGCAAACGCTGGAGATTGAATAAGGCATACACGATTCTGTGGATTGACTTTTTTAGTTTAAATAACATCTCCGTACTATAATTGCTAATAAAATAAGGGTTGATTAAAGATGTACGTCCTTCTACCCCTAATTCGTTTTATAAAATTTTCGACCAGAAAAGTCCTACTATTTACAAAGAAATGTAAACCGTTTTTCAAAGAACCGAGTGTATGTGGTTTGACGTTAGCAAAATTATAGCAAAAAATAAAAATTGACTTCATATAAATTGGAGTTCTACAAAACTTAATCACCGCTAATGCATCTAGTCATCAGGTATCGGAACCGTAGACTCGCTTCTCTTTAGAATCCATATGCGGTGACGTCGGTGGGTCTTTGAAGTAGTAGTGATTCGAACGATCGCTCCTCTTTCAAGCGAATATGACCCGTGATATCGCTAGTGCTTCATGCGAACGCTTTTTTAATTTTCGTTTACACCTAACTCTTGTATTTCTTGGAACATCGATGTTATTGACATGCACTTTGCACTAATTATCGGCAATACAGTCAAACCTGTGTGTACTTCTTGTTTTTATTTATTTTTTACAGTTTCATGCAAGATATGTTTTCTTGCGAGGGCGACCCACTCGTTTTGGCCATGTGGCCATTTATGCAGTTGTGAAACATGTGCTGATCGCATTTGGAACGTGCAGCGGGATCAGCGGTGTCCAATCTGCAGGACGGACACGGATGAGCCGCCAAGACGAACGTATCTAGGCGGCTAGTCGAAAACAAAATAAACATTTCATAAACATGCTGATTGGTTATTCCTTATACCCTCATCTCCATAAAATAAGTATTATGAGAGAAAAAAATGTGGCAGAAAAGAAACGTTTTTTTCCTGCCACGTTTTTTCTCTTCCGTGCAATATTTTTCTTTGGCACAAATTTTCCATTTTAGACAAATATTCTCTTGGGTGGAAATGTATCTTTTGATACAAATATTCTCTTAGGTAGAAATGTTCCCTTTGATACAAATGTTCTTTTCGGATCAATGTCCTATCCATTACAAAAGTTGTACTAAACCGGAAATTCGTACGAAAGACAAAATTTGCATCAAAGAAAAATTTGGATCGAAGAAAATATTTGGATCGAAGGCAAAATCTGGAGGGGCTGAGGAATTTGCACCGAAAAAAAATTACTATGCACAGAAATTTTCTTTCGGGTGCAAATTTGGTGTATGATGCTTAATATTTCCTTTTAACTAATTTATTCCTACAGTAAAAATAAATTTTTTCTTTCGCACAAATTTTTTCTTCGATACAACAGTCCTTTGCGGTACAAATTTTATTCCGAACAGAAAGTTGGTCCGGAAAGCCAATTTGTATTAACGAGGAAATTTGGCTGAACGAGAAAACTGGCACCGCACAGAAGAGTTCTATGCATACACCAATTTTTTTTCGGTACAATTTCGCGTTCAAAAAAATATTCTCTCAGCAAAATTTTCGGTGCGGAAGAAAAAATGACTGTTTGGAACAATTTTCTCTTTAGTGCAAATGTTCTCATCTAATCAAGTTTGCTCTTCGGTGGGATTTTTTTTCTTTGCAACAAAGTTTCTCTTCGATACAATTTTTGTCTTTTCTACCAAATTTGTTCCGGACAGAAAATTGGTCCAAAAAGAAAATTTGTACTGAAGAGCGAAGGGCATAGCCAAGTGAGGTTACTGAAACTGCCCCCAACAGTAGTTAAATAGCATTCAGCCGATAGTGTTTTACCAAAAGAAAACAAACTGCTGAATATTTCGGCTCACTAACCCAATTTATCCAACACATTTATCTGTATCGTTTTAATTTCTGAATGTCTGATAACTCCAAGTGCGTTTATTGCAACGTATTTCTCCGTAAAATAACAGGATTCAAAAAAATTATAACTACGGAAGATGAAGCGGTAACATTAGCCCAAAAAATTAACCGAGAAGTTAAGGTTAATGATATATTATGCAATAAGTGTCGGCTTATTGTCAATAAAAAACATTTACCTTCTCCAAATATAGACAATAATAGCGAAAAAGAATCAGAAAAACCAACGGAACCATTATCAAAATCATTTTTCTATTTATCTACATACTGAACGATAACATCCTCACAATCTTCCACTGGTGATCCACGTTTTGTCATTGCTGAACGTTCTGATAAAGAAATCGAATACGTGGAAATGATGTTTCCAAGAGTGATATCTTCTCACAAAACTGCTGTGTTTGTAGAGCAATAAAATGTATTATCAATGTACCATTTAAAGCTCGCGTTCAGACTTTTATCAAAAGAAGGATGTTCATTCCTAAAGGGCACCGATGTTGCAAAAAACATATTATCAGACAGATTTTGTAACATAGTCGTCGATAGCTTGAGTATTTACTCTCAGACCAGCACATTTGAAGTTCCAGATCTAGAAAAACTTATCAGTGAATTGTCTGTCTCTAGCGATTCAGTAATTCTTGATAAAATAGGTGATGTTTCGATCGCTGAAAAAGAGCTTAATATTTCTACGGGACTCAATTGGGAAAACATTATCAAGCTTCGTGACATGATGCAGTCTGTGCATAATTCGGACACTCGAAATGTGACACAAGCAATCGTTGTTTTCTAGTGCAAATTACGCACTGGAAATTCTAACAAAGTAATATCTGCTATTTTTGGATTAGAGCGTGAGCAGGCAGTGTCAGAATATTCAGATTCAATAAAAAAATCATTTGAAAAATATATTTTGCCTGGACATTTTGGTATAAATGCTACTTCAAGAGAAACCATTTTATATAATTCTTCAGAGATGGCGAAGATGTTGTATGCGTTAAGCGATCAGCTCATGATGATAGCGACGGAACATACGTTCGCCACCAAAAAATTACTAATAATGAATATCAACGTAAATCATATTCTGATCAGAAAAAAGTTCCATTATGTAAGCCATTTACAGTTTGCACGATGAATGGATACGTAATAGATATGCTGGGACCATACGAAGCTAATTTGAACGATGCTACAATAATGAAAGCTATCATGAAAGATCCAAATGGTTTACTTAAACTACTTAACCTTTTAAGGAGGGGCGTGGTCGACATATCGACCAGCCAGGGGGCACATAATATTTAGGCAAGGGGATTCGCGAAAATCAAGCACCCTAAAGGGATCCAACACACCCACGTTGTTGATCCTGGGTCACGCTAAGATCGAATGTTGGAGTATTTCTGAAAATAATGCACAATTTTTCTGCAGTCTTCTTGTGACATACTTTGGGCAGTGAGTATGTTTACTGGCGAAGCTTGTTCTATAATGACTGTTTCCGTGATGTGAAAAATGAATTGGAAGATCTTGGATTTGAGGTACTCATGCCAGCTCCCAAAGGAAAACGCAGACAGATAACAACTATCGAGTCGAATGAATCTCGGTGTGTAACGAAAGTTTGTTGGCCAGTGGAAGCTGTACATGAGATGATTAAAGAAAAGTACAAAATATTAGACCACAAGCTTGATAATAAGTTGTTATCAAAAGTGCAATAACACTGCCGAATTGTTTGTTTCTTACATAATGAGTTTGGAAAACGTTTAGATTCTGATCAAAATCTTGCCAAAGAAGTTCTATCAGTCATGAAGGCTCGGAAAAATCTAGATAACACATTGGCTGGTGAAGTAGAAACCAATTGATGGGCTCAGCGAAAAGTTCCTTTCCAAGAAATTAAATCTAACGATTTACTACAATTTCCCGAAATGGCTGAGAAAAATCTTAAAATATTGTTCACTGGTTCATATCAACTTCTTCAAGCAGTATCATATTTAGCCGAAATGATGGATGATGATAATAATATAAAAAATCAATATAAAAAAATTATGAGAACATTCTTAAAATTCAAGTTAAGTCTCGCCATATTAATTCCAAAACTTATCGGTGCTTCATTCAATATCAACCGAATAGAAATTGTGTAAAAGGAATCTCTCGATATTCGTGTGATTGCGCAAACAGAAGACGAACTATAGGTTGTTGTTTTCATATTGCGTCAGCAATTTATTGTTTATTACATGCTAGATACTTGGACGAAATTGTTAGACCAGCGGAAATTCTGAGTTGTCTTTTTAATGTAAATCATAGCATCGTAGTCATTGAAGAAGACAGCGATGATGACTAATTAACTGTATTTTCAATTATTGTCAATAAATTATATTTAGTAAGAACATTGTTTTTCTACTTTTCTTCTAATATTTTTTAATTTGTTTTTTTTTTCATGAAAATAAATTATTACAATTGCAATATTGTAATAATTGACAGGCAATTATTATTTTTTAAACGAAAATAATATTATTACTTGATACAATTATTGAACTTTAAAATACATGTAAAAAAGTTGAGAGTGAAGGTGGCCAAAAAAACCAGTATTTTGCGAGAGTTTCATCTTTGTACCTCAAGAGGAAGACATTCAAATTGCCATTTTCAATTTTCTTTTCCTTCTGAAAATTCGAGTTTAGCTCTGAAATATTTAAAAGGCTATTTGATTGATGCGTTTTGTCGACAAGGAATTTAAAAAAAAATAACAAGAGCCCATCTTAAACATCCAAGTTGAAAAAAAATAAAAACTGGAAAACACATTCTGTTTGATTGCTCAGAAAGTAATTGGGTTAGAGAGCGGAAATTTTCAGCATAATTTTTTCTTTTAGTAAGGATACTATAGGGTGAGTGTCATTCAATAACTCGCGGGGGGCAGATTCAGTAGCCTTATTTGGCTATGCCCTTTGTACTGAATAGAACATTTGTATTGGAAGGAAAATTTGTTCCTTGGAAAAAATGTGTACCGAAGAAATTTGTACCGGAGAGAAAATTTGGCTGGACGAAAACATTGGCACAACACAGAAGATTTCTGTGCACATAAATTTTTTGTTCGGTAAAAATTTCGTATTCGATAAAAATAGTTAAGCAAATTCGATTCGAGTAGTTAAAATAGCGAAGGGTAAAAATGGCGAACGGCCCGGATAGCGAAAATTTATGATCGAGCATTACGTTCCTTGCGCTTCAGAGTGAAGCTCAGAAATGGCGCTGCCGGTCAGTCGGCTAAAATATCGTAAGACAGTCGTCCCACGTGACGGGCCCCACCACGTTCGCCATTTTGGCCGTTCGACCTTTCGGCATTCGACATTTCGGGCCATCGACATTTTGCGTTTCGATATATTGCTTTTCGCCATAGACGGTATTACGCATATTAGGCACTCGCTATTTTCTGTTTCGGAGATATGGGTGTTCTACATTTTTCGATTCTGTATTTTTATGTTCCGAATTGCAGACCATCTGAATATTCGTTTTCGAATAAATTACCTCTCTAATAAATAATGGTTCGATTTATAGTCATTCGATTTTTTTATCAGTCGAAAGATAAAATTTCGAATGATTTAACCTTCGTTATTGTGAGAGTTCATAGTTCTGTCGTTTCGAAATGTTTGTCGTTCTATATTTGGTCATTCGACATTTTTAACCCCACCCGAACTTACACCCAAGCTACAGAGGAGAATGCAAAAGGAGAGGAGATGAAGAAAGAAAGTGGGAGAAAAATGAACATTTGAAACGAAAAATAGAAGAAACTCATCCAAACTCAGAAAATAGAAAATGGAAGACACTCAGAAAGGTACATCCCTCAGGTGTCCTTGGATTTTGTTGAAAATTAACCATGCTATAAAGCATTGAAAACTAAGCGACACGTATTTTTTTTTATCGGCGGAAAACGGTTTTCTGGGTGAAACCACCCCTCAATATAGGGGTGGTTCACCCCTTAATTTTTTTGCAATTTCACTATAGTGGATTTTCCATTGCTTCGAATTAAAAGAATTTTCATTTTTGTTTCACTAAAATTACCCCTTTCGCCTTTTTTCGAGGGCTGGTTTCACCCCTTAAAACCGTTTTTCCGCAGATAAAAAAAATACGTGTCTAATAGTTTTCAATGCTTTGCCACATACATAAGTTTCACCAAAATCAACACAACAAAATTTGACTCGCCTTGAATTTCGAAGGGTTATACCCTCTTAAACATTTTCTCACACTTCGCAACGCACACACATACACACGCGCGTGTCTCCCAAACATATTCCCGCGTCGTTAAAGCGATAAAAAAAATCGACTTTTTATTTATTGCGACTATCATCCAATTTTAGTGCATCCCTAGTGTACGTGCATGAGTCAAGTGCGGCAATAAGCTAAAGCGGGAGGCCGAGAATGAGCGAGAGGCATAGAGCGAGAGTGAGAGAAAGAGATGGGGCAACGACTAATAAAGTGCGAAAGAACGACTCTGCTGGTAAACGAGTGAGCGTCAGGGGTCAAATACCAACTTTTATATTGGAAAATTACACCGATTCTTTAACTTTTACAATACACACACACACACATATATATATATATAATACACGAATGGTACTGACGATTCGCTGCTCGACTTACCTGTATCCACTCTTTAACGGCAATAATAATGATAATAATAAATTTTGTATACCACATCGCAGCGAAAAGAAAAATCGATACAAGAAGGAACTAAATTCCTGCGACGCATTATTGGGTACTTAAAATAACGCGAAGAAAAGGGTATGAGGCGTAAACGACAGGTGGAAGACATATTTCTCGTTTTATTAGTAATACTTGGACAATATCCTTACACACCCGCACGCGCGCGTGTGTGTTTATTCGTGCACACACACTCACCCACACACACACGCACACACACAGAGAGAGAAAGTATATATACAGAAGTATAATAAACGATTATAATGAGAGTCTTTTATTGCCATTATAACCACCGCAAAGGCGCGGTATTCGATTTAGGTGGCGTTTTACGACGGAAGAAGGAAGAAAAGGAAAGAGGGGTAAAAAAAGAAGCGAGAGAGGCTAGAAGAAAGTCTCCACACGGTGTACTAGCGGGTGCAGGAGCAAGAGGGAGCTCTTCTCACCTATATAGAATCGAGTTACCGTCGCGGTGTTGAGTCGTGAACGAGAGGACCGCGGGGGCTTCGTTTTATTTATACCGTGTGCATATAGGGCGTTAGGGTCCCCCCGTGTGCAAGGGGAGACCCTAATAGTCGCGGACCAGCCGCTTGCCTCCGGGCTATCCCCACTCGGTTTTATGGTGAAAAAAATGGAACAATTGTACGGGAATTTTTACCCGACGTGGAAAAAGAATATTTGAAGAATACGAAGTACGGATTTGACAATTCAACGATGCAACGTTGCGCAATGACAAAAGGCACTCGTGCAGCCTTGGTGCGTATGCTTCGGGCGCGGCAGCCTCGGGCTTGCGATACATCGTAGTGAGATTTCCTCGCGCAGCAAGTGCGATCCATAAGTTATCCGAGGCGTTAGTAAACATAAGTTCGTAAACGTAAGTTAGTAAACGTAAGTTGGCAAACGTAAGTTAGTAATCGTACGTTAGTACACGTAAGGTAGCAAACGTAAGTTTGTAAACGTAAGTTAGTAAACTTAAGTTAGTAAACGTAAGTTAGTAAACGCGAGTTAGTAAACGTAAGTTAGTAAACGTAAGTTAGCAAACATAAGTTATTAAACGTATGTTAGAAAACGCGAGTTAGTAAACGTATGTTAGTAAACGTAAGTTAGTAAACGTGAGTTAGTACACGCGAGTTAAGTAAACGTAAGTTAGTAAACATAAGTTAGTAAACTTAAGTTAGTAAACGTAAGTTAGTAAACGCGAGTTAGTAAACGTAAGTTAGTAAACTATAGTTAGTGAACGGAAGTTAGTAAACGTGAGTTATTACACGCGAGTTAAGTAAACGTAAGTTAGTAAACGTAAGTTAGCAAACATAAGTTAGTAAACGTAAGTTAGTAAACGATAGTTAGTGAACGGAAGTTAGTAAACGTAAGTTAGCAAACATAAGTTATTAAACGTATGTTAGAAAACGCAAGTTAGTAAACGGAAGTTAGTAAACGGAAGTTAGTAAACGTAAGTTAGCAAACATAAGTTAGTAAACGTATGTCAGTAAACGTTAGTTAGCAAACATAAGTTAGTAAACGTATGTCAGTAAACGTAAGTTAGTAAACGTGAGTTAGTACACGCGAGTTAGTAAACGTAAGTTAGTAAACGTAAGTTAGCAAACATAAGTTGGTAAACGTATGTTAGTAAACGTAAGTTAGTAAACATAAGTTAGCAAACGTAAGTTAGTAAACGTAAGTTAGTGAACGTAAGTTAGTAAACGTGAGTTCGCAAACGTAAGTTAGTAAACGTAAGTTCGCAAACGCAAGTTAGCAAACGCAAGTTGGCAAACGCAAGTTAGTAAACGTAAGTTAGTAAACGTTGATTAATTTAAAAGAATAATTGAAGTTGACCGATTCATATGTAATCATTTTACTCGAACACGAACTTAGCGAACTCATCTTGTCCCCACTTCCCCTACTTCCGCGGCTGTATTCGCGCGGAGCCCTTCTAGCAACGCCGCCGCGTGTGTATGGCGTTTAGCGACGACGCGGAGGCGAAAACAAAAAAAATTAGGGAAGACTGGAACGAAAGGGGAGTTCGGCAATTCGGCGCTCGCCGGAAGAAATTTGGGTGGGGTTAAAAATGTCGAATGACCAAATATAGAACGACAAACATTTCGAAACGACAGAACTATGAACTCTCACAATAACGAAGGTTAAATCATTCGAAATTTTATCTTTCGACTGATAAAAAAATCGAATGACTATAAATCGAACCATTATTTATTAGAGAGGTAATTTATTCGAAAACGAATATTCAGATGGTCTGCAATTCGGAACATAAAAATACAGAATCGAAAAATGTAGAACACCCATATCTCCGAAACAGAAAATAGCGAGTGCCTAATATGCGTAATACCGTCTATGGCGAAAAGCAATATATCGAAACGCAAAATGTCGATGGCCCGAAATGTCGAATGCCGAAAGGTCGAACGGCCAAAATGGCGAACGTGGTGGGGCCCGTCACGTGGGACGACTGTCTTACGATATTTTAGCCGACTGACCGGCAGCGCCATTTCTGAGCTTCACTCTGAAGCGCAAGGAACGTAATGCTCGATCATAAATTTTCGCTATCCGGGCCGTTCGCCATTTTTACCCTTCGCTATTTTAACTACTCGAATCGAATTTGCTTAACTATTTTTATCGAATACGAAATTTTTACCGAACAAAAAATTTATGTGCACAGAAATCTTCTGTGTTGTGCCAATGTTTTCGTCCAGCCAAATTTTCTCTCCGGTACAAATTTCTTCGGTACACATTTTTTCCAAGGAACAAATTTTCCTTCCAATACAAATGTTCTATTCAGTACAAAGGGCATAGCCAAATAAGGCTACTGAATCTGCCCCCCGCGAGTTATTGAATGACACTCACCCTATAGTATCCTTACTAAAAGAAAAAATTATGCTGAAAATTTCCGCTCTCTAACCCAATTACTTTCTGAGCAATCAAACAGAATGTGTTTTCCAGTTTTTATTTTTTTTCAACTTGGATGTTTAAGATGGGCTCTTGTTATTTTTTTTTAAATTCCTTGTCGACAAAACGCATCAATCAAATAGCCTTTTAAATATTTCAGAGCTAAACTCGAATTTTCAGAAGGAAAAGAAAATTGAAAATGGCAATTTGAATGTCTTCCTCTTGAGGTACAAAGATGAAACTCTCGCAAAATACTGGTTTTTTTGGCCACCTTCACTCTCAACTTTTTTACATGTATTTTAAAGTTCAATAATTGTATCAAGTAATAATATTATTTTCGTTTAAAAAATAATAATTGCCTGTCAATTATTACAATATTGCAATTGTAATAATTTATTTTCATGAAAAAAAAAACAAATTAAAAAATATTAGAAGAAAAGTAGAAAAACAATGTTCTTACTAAATATAATTTATTGACAATAATTGAAAATACAGTTAATTAGTCATCATCGCTGTCTTCTTCAATGACTACGATGCTATGATTTACATTAAAAAGACAACTCAGAATTTCCGCTGGTCTAACAATTTCGTCCAAGTATCTAGCATGTAATAAACAATAAATTGCTGACGCAATATGAAAACAACAACCTATAGTTCGTCTTCTGTTTGCGCAATCACACGAATATCGAGAGATTCCTTTTACACAATTTCTATTCGGTTGATATTGAATGAAGCACCGATAAGTTTTGGAATTAATATGGCGAGACTTAACTTGAATTTTAAGAATGTTCTCATAATTTTTTTATATTGATTTTTTATATTATTATCATCATCCATCATTTCGGCTAAATATGATACTGCTTGAAGAAGTTGATATGAACCAGTGAACAATATTTTAAGATTTTTCTCAGCCATTTCGGGAAATTGTAGTAAATCGTTAGATTTAATTTCTTGGAAAGGAACTTTTCGCTGAGCCCATCAATTGGTTTCTACTTCACCAGCCAATGTGTTATCTAGATTTTTCCGAGCCTTCATGACTGATAGAACTTCTTTGGCAAGATTTTGATCAGAATCTAAACGTTTTCCAAACTCATTATGTAAGAAACAAACAATTCGGCAGTGTTATTGCACTTTTGATAACAACTTATTATCAAGCTTGTGGTCTAATATTTTGTACTTTTCTTTAATCATCTCATGTACAGCTTCCACTGGCCAACAAACTTTCGTTACACACCGAGATTCATTCGACTCGATAGTTGTTATCTGTCTGCGTTTTCCTTTGGGAGCTGGCATGAGTACCTCAAATCCAAGATCTTCCAATTCATTTTTCACATCACGGAAACAGTCATTATAGAACAAGCTTCGCCAGTAAACATACTCACTGCCCAAAGTATGTCACAAGAAGACTGCAGAAAAATTGTGCATTATTTTCAGAAATACTCCAACATTCGATCTTAGCGTGACCCAGGATCAACAACGTGGGTGTGTTGGATCCCTTTAGGGTGCTTGATTTTCGCGAATCCCCTTGCCTAAATATTATGTGCCCCCTGGCTGGTCGATATGTCGACCACGCCCCTCCTTAAAAGGTTAAGTAGTTTAAGTAAACCATTTGGATCTTTCATGATAGCTTTCATTATTGTAGCATCGTTCAAATTAGCTTCGTATGGTCCCAGCATATCTATTACGTATCCATTCATCGTGCAAACTGTAAATGGCTTACATAATGGAACTTTTTTCTGATCAGAATATGATTTACGTTGATATTCATTATTAGTAATTTTTTGGTGGCGAACGTATGTTCCGTCGCTATCATCATGAGCTGATCGCTTAACGCATACAACATCTTCGCCATCTCTGAAGAATTATATAAAATGGTTTCTCTTGAAGTAGCATTTATACCAAAATGTCCAGGCAAAATATATTTTTCAAATGATTTTTTTATTGAATCTGAATATTCTGACACTGCCTGCTCACGCTCTAATCCAAAAATAGCAGATATTACTTTGTTAGAATTTCCAGTGCGTAATTTGCACTAGAAAACAACGATTGCTTGTGTCACATTTCGAGTGTCCGAATTATGCACAGACTGCATCATGTCACGAAGCTTGATAATGTTTTCCCAATTGAGTCCCGTAGAAATATTAAGCTCTTTTTCAGCGATCGAAACATCACCTATTTTATCAAGAATTACTGAATCGCTAGAGACAGACAATTCACTGATAAGTTTTTCTAGATCTGGAACTTCAAATGTGCTGGTCTGAGAGTAAATACTCAAGCTATCGACGACTATGTTACAAAATCTGTCTGATAATATGTTTTTTGCAACATCGGTGCCCTTTAGGAATGAACATCCTTCTTTTGATAAAAGTCTGAACGCGAGCTTTAAATGGTACATTGATAATACATTTTATTGCTCTACAAACACAGCAGTTTTGTGAGAAGATATCACTCTTGGAAACATCATTTCCACGTATTCGATTTCTTTATCAGAACGTTCAGCAATGACAAAACGTGGATCACCAGTGGAAGATTGTGAGGATGTTATCGTTCAGTATGTAGATAAATAGAAAAATGATTTTGATAATGGTTCCGTTGGTTTTTCTGATTCTTTTTCGCTATTATTGTCTATATTTGGAGAAGGTAAATGTTTTTTATTGACAATAAGCCGACACTTATTGCATAATATATCATTAACCTTAACTTCTCGGTTAATTTTTTGGGCTAATGTTACCGCTTCATCTTCCGTAGTTATAATTTTTTTGAATCCTGTTATTTTACGGAGAAATACGTTGCAATAAACGCACTTGGAGTTATCAGACATTCAGAAATTAAAACGATACAGATAAATGTGTTGGATAAATTGGGTTAGTGAGCCGAAATATTCAGCAGTTTGTTTTCTTTTGGTAAAACACTATCGGCTGAATGCTATTTAACTACTGTTGGGGGCAGTTTCAGTAACCTCACTTGGCTATGCCCTTCGCTCTTCAGTACAAATTTTCTTTTTGGACCAATTTTCTGTCCGGAACAAATTTGGTAGAAAAGACAAAAATTGTATCGAAGAGAAACTTTGTTGCAAAGAAAAAAAATCCCACCGAAGAGCAAACTTGATTAGATGAGAACATTTGCACTAAAGAGAAAATTGTTCCAAACAGTCATTTTTTCTTCCGCACCGAAAATTTTGCTGAGAGAATATTTTTTTGAACGCGAAATTGTACCGAAAAAAAATTGGTGTATGCATAGAACTCTTCTGTGCGGTGCCAGTTTTCTCGTTCAGCCAAATTTCCTCGTTAATACAAATTGGCTTTCCGGACCAACTTTCTGTTCGGAATAAAATTTGTACCGCAAAGGACTGTTGTATCGAAGAAAAAATTTGTGCGAAAGAAAAAATTTATTTTTACTGTAGGAATAAATTAGTTAAAAGGAAATATTAAGCATCATACACCAAATTTGCACCCGAAAGAAAATTTCTGTGCATAGTAATTTTTTTTCGGTGCAAATTCCTCAGCCCCTCCAGATTTTGCCTTCGATCCAAATATTTTCTTCGATCCAAATTTTTCTTTGATGCAAATTTTGTCTTTCGTACGAATTTCCGGTTTAGTACAACTTTTGTAATGGATAGGACATTGATCCGAAAAGAACATTTGTATCAAAGGGAACATTTCTACCTAAGAGAATATTTGTATCAAAAGATACATTTCCACCCAAGAGAATATTTGTCTAAAATGGAAAATTTGTGCCAAAGAAAAATATTGCACGGAAGAGAAAAAACGTGGCAGGAAAAAAACGTTTCTTTTCTGCCACATTTTTTTCTCTCATAATACTTATTTTATGGAGATGAGGGTATAAGGAATAACCAATCAGCATGTTTATGAAATGTTTATTTTGTTTTCGACTAGCCGCCTAGATACGTTCGTCTTGGCGGCTCATCCGTGTCCGTCCTGCAGATTGGACACCGCTGATCCCGCTGCACGTTCCAAATGCGATCAGCACATGTTTCACAACTGCATAAATGGCCACATGGCCAAAACGAGTGGGTCGCCCTCGCAAGAAAACATATCTTGCATGAAACTGTAAAAAATAAATAAAAACAAGAAGTACACACAGGTTTGACTGTATTGCCGATAATTAGTGCAAAGTGCATGTCAATAACATCGATGTTCCAAGAAATACAAGAGTTAGGTGTAAACGAAAATTAAAAAAGCGTTCGCATGAAGCACTAGCGATATCACGGGTCATATTCGCTTGAAAGAGGAGCGATCGTTCGAATCACTACTACTTCAAAGACCCACCGACGTCACCGCATATGGATTCTAAAGAGAAGCGAGTCTACGGTTCCGATACCTGATGACTAGATGCATTAGCGGTGATTAAGTTTTGTAGAACTCCAATTTATATGAAGTCAATTTTTATTTTTTGCTATAATTTTGCTAACGTCAAACCACATACACTCGGTTCTTTGAAAAACGGTTTACATTTCTTTGTAAATAGTAGGACTTTTCTGGTCGAAAATTTTATAAAACGAATTAGGGGTAGAAGGACGTACATCTTTAATCAACCCTTATTTTATTAGCAATTATAGTACGGAGATGTTATTTAAACTAAAAAAGTCAATCCACAGAATCGTGTATGCCTTATTCAATCTCCAGCGTTTGCAAGAAATACCGGCGATCTCGCGGGCCCTGCGACTCACCACTATTTTAAACAAATGCCAGTGTCACCGCGGGCCACATTGGCTTCGAAAAAAGTGGCCCTACGGATCTGTTGCTTGATGACAAGGTAAACTGCGGCCGTTCACGTCTGTGGAGCGCTGATTCGAATCAATAAGTTCATTTTTATCTTATTTTTACAACGCGTAATTACGATCACTCGGTTATTCAGTAATCGGTTTCCACTTTTTTCAGATCATTAAGCATTAGCATAACTTTTGGCAAGAAAGCATTTCTTGCTAAAAAAATCGAGTTCATCTTCGGGTTGCTCTTTCAGCTTTCGCGAATTTCACCATCAAGCGCGTATGGACGAGACCCCTCTCGTCACATGTATAGCATCCACCCCCGCTATGTTATTAGCAATAATACTACGGACAATCCATTTAGAACAAAAATGTCAATCCAACGAAATATGAATGACTTACTACGTTCCAGCGTTTGCAAGAAATAGCGGCAATCTCGCGGGCCGCGTTCTCGGAAGAGAAGCGGCCCTACGAATCGCGGGCCACGGCAACTCCGAAGAGAAGTGGCCCTGCGACTTACCACTATTTCACACAAATGCCAGTGTCACCGTGGGCCACATTGATTTCGAAAAGAAGTGGCCCTACGGATCTTTTGCCTGATGGCAAGGTACACTGCAGCCGTTCACCGCTGTGGAGCTCAGTTATTTCTCTATGTTATTAGCAATAATACTACGGAGACATCATTTAGAACAAAAGTGTCAATCCAAAGAAATATGAATGATTTACTACCTTCCAGCGTTTGTAACAAATAGTGGCGATCTCGCGGGCCGCGTTCTCAGAAGAGAAGCGGCCCTACGAATCGCGGGCCACGTCATCTCCGAAGAGAAGTGGCCCTGCGACTTACCACTATTTCAAACAAATGCCAGTATCACCGTGGGCCACATTGTCTTCAAACACAAGCAGCCCTACGGATCTTTTGCCTGTGTCATTCATCTCTGTGGAGCTCTGATTTAAATAAAAAAGGGAATCGTTTCATTCATGAAAACCTATAATGACACTCTGTTCCTAATGAATCCGTCGTATTGGAAACGGAAGAAAGTGAAGAGTCTCAAGCGTCCACTGCGGCTTATTGATGGTGAATGAATTATTGACAAAGTGATATACTAATAAAGAACGGTTAATTGATAAATTAATTGATAGACTGATTGAAAAAAGCTACTGCCTTGAATAGCGCTTAGATACGGCTTTCTGAAAAAGAAGAAGCCAGTATTTTGAAGATTGCTTGGAATTGATTTCTTGATACATCGACGTCATGTTGCATATGAGCCATTCCATATAAAGTTCTCATATAAAGATGCCATTATCATCTTGGCGTTTATTAAGGTTAAAAACGTGTTTGTTTGGGTTGTCCACACAACATGAAATGACTCATAGTTCAAAAAATGTGTAATCGTAACAACATCATTGCTATGAAAAAACTATTTTCATAAAATATTCGTTTTTTCGCGGAATAAACTTTCTTTTATTGTTTCTGCTCATTTAATCGTAATTTGCAGTAGTAAAATACCTTTCGATAACTATTTTTAAATAAAATTACGACACCTTCAACTTGATACTAAGTACAAGCATTAAAGGATACAAAAATTCCGATATTTTTAGTGAATGTTCATGAGAGTGAGTAATATGAAAAACGGTTGTAGACGGTAAGAATCGAAGATTGATGGCTCTCGTTTTTAGGTCCAGAGGTCAAATATTTTTATCATCTACCATTTTAGAGTAACCATGTGAAACCAGCGGGGAAACGATTTTCCAAATTGTTGCTCGCTATTCAAAAAGTTCACGGTGGTTGATAACTATTTTTAATGATTTCAAATAATAAATATTTAAGCTAATTTTACCTTTATCTCATCGAGGTTTATGTGTGTAACTTTTTTCCAAAACAGTGATTTTCCTTTTACATATATCCCAACTTGTTTTCTAATTCGCATATTTTTTTTCATTCGTGCTATCCAGCGTGTCGTCTTTTTTTTGTTTATCTCATTTTCTTTTCCACGTCTGCCCCGCCCCATCGTGATTGCCCATATATTTGCACACTTCCTCTATTCCGCTAAAACACAGACGTATTCCATTTTGTATTTTCTTACCCAACATATTTATATTCTTCCCACTTATTGTTACAATATCCATTCCACTCGGCCGCCCCTCCTCTTCCTTTCTTGCCTTTTCCGTAACAGGCACCCAACCTTTTTTTCTACATATTAAAGGACACTTCAATGTCTCATGTTCTTCTTTACCTATTCTGCGCTTGTATTTCTTTTTCTCCTCTTTCCCGCCCTTCCTGTTTTCCGCCCCATAATGTCGTTTAAAATTCGTTGGCATTTCCATGTAATCTGAATTTGCATGGTATTTTATGTTTTCCTACAATGTAAAAATGATAAAATCCGTAATGAAGAATAGAAACAATATATGTGTGTGTGTGTGTGTGTGTGTGTAAATTTCCCATTACGCGTTGCTTTTTCATTTTCTCTTTTTCCTTCTTCGAAATTTTCTCTTTTACGTTTCTGAACCCTTCTGTTACTTCATCTATTCTTTCCACTTTCATACTTTTCGTTATCATTATTGAAATAGTTTCTATAACCGTATCATTTATAACTTTCTATGAACTATCTCCCTACTTTGAACGTTCGTAATGAATCTTCTCCCACCTAAGCATTTTTGCCACTTTCTGCTATCTTGACTCCTCCACCCTGCGTACTTTAGGCTAATTGTTTCTCAATCAAACCAGGTTTGATTTTCATAACTTTTATTACACAATACTGAGTTTTCTCTTTCTCCCAACTTGACTTGTTTTTTGTTTCACATATTTTTTCTGTACTTTTGTAGTTATTAGTTTCTTTCCACACTTGCTTCGTCCCTTTTTCTGCTTGCCTACTTATTTGCGCATTTCTTCCATTTCCTTAAAATACAGATTTATACTTTTTTCCATATCCCTACCCAACATATTTATATTTTCTCCTTTTTAGAGAAATCAGAGAAGAAGGTGAAAGGATTAGTTTCTTTCACCTCATGCTCTGCTTTCTTTCTTACCTTTCCGGTAAACAGACTCCCAATTTTTTAAAGATATCCACAAATGTTCCAACGGCTTATTATTATATTTTACCCATTCTGCACTTCAATTCTTTTATCTTCCTCTTTCCCGTCCTGTTCTTATTTTGCCGGTTAATTTCGTGAAAATTTCTTCATGCCTGCCCTGCAGTTTCTCTTCCGGCTACTATACCTATGGCATTTTACCATTTTCTTGCAATTTAAAAATGATGTAATGCCAAATGAGATATTAAAATAATATATATATATATTTTTTTTTATTTCCCCTTATGCATTGACGTCTTCCATTTTCCCCTTCTCCTTCTTTAAAGTTTCCTTTTATACGTTTTCTAACCCTTCCGTTATTTCTTCTATTTTTTCCACTTCTGTTATTTCCCTTATCATTTTTAAATCTCTTCAATAACCATAGCCCTTACAACTTTCTCAAACTGTTCCGCGTTTTTTTTTCATGGTTACACTGAAATGTTCAATGATGAAAATATTTGACCCCAGAATTTGAAAACTAGAGACTTTAAGCTTCAAACTAGAGAATTGAAGCTAGAAGACTTCAAGCTTTTACTTATTTTTCTTGCACTACGACCATTTTTCACAAACTTACAGTTTTTTTAAATCAGTGAAAGTTTCTTGTTTTATTTTTATTTTGTTTGGGTTTTGGTTATAACAGAAACAGTTTTAACTCGATCAAATCGATATTCCGAGTGTTAAACGAGTTATAGAATTTTTTATAGAATTGACAAAGTAATCCCGAAGACAAACAATTCTTTATGCTCATGATAATTATAAACATATAATGATGTTATTACCGTTAGCTTCAGCGGCCTGTAATTGAGTTCTGGCCTCCTCCAATTCGGCATGCAGCTGACTTGTGTGCGTGACCTCCTCCCTCGACCGAGCACGGGCCCTCCTTCTCATGACTGCAATTAAACGTAATGAAAGTAACATTTATGATTTTTTTTCATTTTGAAAGCCGTTTTCATTCAATTTAAAATTTCTCACGTTTTCTTCGCTTATTCTGCTTCCGTTTTTTCTCGCTCGCAGGCTCCACTGGGTCAGTACGGCGCTGTGATGCCCTTCTTCTTCTTCTTTGCGTCCGGGTTGGCCGCGCTATTTACAAAAATACATTATATTGTAAATAAATTGTCAATTTAATGTCAACTTATCAAAAAACTGTAATGCAATAATGCACTGTAACAATTTCGAGACAAGACATAATACTATATACGACTTCTGCTACTTCTGCTACTTGTAATCATATCGTCTTGCCTAGTAATCGTACGGTTCATTAGAGATATTCAATCATCACCTGTCGGACCCCAGATCCTTAATAAAGCTGCCCCATTTTCGGCCGTATTGGCATCTATTTCGTTCGCTAAAAACATATCTGATACAGTTAATATATTTAAGGCGGTCCTCTAGTTTCTCGGGTCGAAAAAATCGTTTTTTTTTTATAAATCACATCTACAACATGTGTAGAAAATGTGTGCCATAGAATTTTTCGATATTCGAAGTGGTTCACAAGTTACGGCCCTGAGACGGAGCAGGTATACGGAGCGCGCGCCGGGAGTGCGAACTTTCAAACGCGTTTTTCTCGAATCACCATTTTTCGAAACGGTGACCACGATATTTCAGAAACTACTGCACCGATCTTGTTCAAATTTATACAGCATCTTTAATATGTTATAAGCCAGCGATTGAACTAGGATTATTATGATTGCTTCGATAGTTTTTTTTTGTACGAGCGAAATATTTACGAAAAAATGAGTTAAAAAAATGTAATTTTCAAAAGTGTATAAAAAAGTTAATTTTTGTAATTTAGAATTCACTCTAGTTCAATCGCTAGTCTTAAATATAAAGATTAAAATGCCGTTTGGTTTTTTGATTTCAGATAGGCAGAAAAGTTTATTCTATTATATATTTTGACTTCAAAAAATTTGTAAAACTTATTCAAATGTTAATAAAGATTATGCAAAAACAATGAGATTGATTATTTCGATGCTTGGCCCGTAAAAAATTATTGAAAAAGCCGTAAAAAAACAGCCGAGAAACTAGAGGACCGCGTTAATTAATTAGAGGCTTTTATCGACGGACTCAATTCAATTCATCGTACGTTCATAACGCTCACCACGGTTGTCAGATGCGAGCGCGGCAACATCCAGGGAAGCAATGTCTTCTGCACGGCAATGTTTGTAATGTTAAATAGCGAATTCCATGGACAAAATTAATTCACGATTCTTAATGGAATACGAAAGAAATTACCGATGTGTTCCGATGGTGGGGATTGCTGTGCAGCCTGCTCAATCGAAATTGCGTGCTGCTGAAATTCTCCTATATAGCAAAATTATGAAAGATTATAATCGAGAGACGGAATTAGTGGAAGGGATTAAAATGTATTACCAATAACAATAATGAAACGTAAATAAATCGTAATGAAATTTCACTATAAATATTAGTGAATCATCGACCTCAATCAATATTGATTTAAATATTACCTGTTGCATTTACAATATCGTTCACCGATTCATCGGACAAGTGGCCGGACATCTCGTGGTCGGTGTCATCAACCAAAGGAACTGAAAAAATTTGTATTTAATATATATTTTCAAATGCGGCGAGAGACTGATTTGTGAGTTTTATATACTCAGTAAGAAATACATTTACTGAATAATTCGATGTTCTATGTACAACAAATTCGTTTTCATTACCATTTTCTGCAAGCTCTTCAGCTTCTTCCGCATTGTCAGCGAGCCATGCGGGCCGTTCGTCGGCGAAGAGCTGGTGCTCATAATCAGGGTCGTCCTCTAGTTCGTTTGAAAAAAAAAATCATGAGCCACAGTTCTTATACATACTCGTGTAAATTCAACAACTGTACCAAAATGCGGTATTAAAATTAGAATAATAAGAATGTCGTATGGATTATGAAATCTTACCCAACGGTATTTGTGCCGGGGGTTCGACCATTTCGCCCTCGACGTCGTTGTCCTCGACGCCGTCCTGACTTTCTAAGGCGATGAGCGCCGCTACATTGCCCTTCAATGCAGCCGCCTTCTCCAGAAATTCCCCCGCCGTAATTTCACGGAGATGCAGCTCCCGCCACGCTGAATTGAATATAACATTTACAAAAGAAGAAAATCATGAATAAACACACTTGAACTTCGACATAGCTATACCACTCGTAAATATATTTGCGCGGTGAAGTTTCTCTCGAAAAGTGGTTTCTGCCTGTTCAAAATTCATTCGTATTTAATAGCGTTAGAAGCTAACCTTTCATTAACGCCCGTTGCTTAAACACGGTCGAGTAACGTGCGTGTCTGCTGATTTGCCCATTGTTGCGAAGGCGCCGTATATCCGCTCGAACATCGGATTGTAGTTTAAGCAACTTGCCTGTTGGAAAAAATTTAATTTAGGGCTCGGATTGAATCATTATATCATCCTATTATGTTCAACTATTATTGATATTTACACACGAACTCCCAGGGGCCGGGACGACTTTCCATTTGAATTCTTAACCTACTATGGTAGGACTCAATTATATTATTGGTCCGTCGACTGAGACCATACACGCTGAACCCCGATGGCGTCACCGTCCGCAGCCAATATCGACAGTAGTATCGATGGAATCCATCGAAACGTGTTTTAAGCGCTGCAGGCAAATTGTCCCAGAGTCTGTGGTACTGAGTACTCACTAGTTCTGCGGGCAAGTACGCCAAAGCAAGTATTTTTTTGTAAAAATCTTTCGCTTCAGCGACTGTTTGGATCTGGTTTCCGAGGCCAAGAGCCTTAGCTTTTCGATAAATGGCCTAAAATATGATAACTTTTTTAAATTTACTTTTCCGTAATCAACGAATCTGTAGCATCGATGTATGAATAACAAATCATTGTTACCTTATATTCAAGAACGTTATTACAAAAACTTACGCGATCATAATGGACATTGCATCCCGTGCTATGTGCCGTTGAAAATACTGCGCTTATGGCATTACGCAGCCCACGTTCAAAGTCGCTCATAGCGAGGGAAATTGTGTTTCCTGTCAACACGTGCTGTTTGACGTGCTGTAAAACGGCCATATACGCGGGCTGCGTCTTTTGGGTCATGATGACCCATGCAAATGGGAAACCCTATAACGTGCAAATATGAAATCGGTCAGAAAAATGAGTCACAGAATAATGGTTATGTATCATATGAGTTAACATGAAACCAACGAGTTATCCATTCTCTTTGTTGTGATTTTTGTGTATGGTCTGCAAGGATTATTCTAAATACCCTACATCTGAACATGTCAAATTCATTTGCTCATCGTGATCTGATTACAGCGCATCAGAGCACGGTCAATAATAAGTGATGGTGAATTTAACATGCATAACAATGTGTTGTGGAATTTTTTGTTGTGACATCCAAATGTAAGTTAATGTTTTGTTTCAATGTTTAACAGTTATATCAGAATGTGGCGGTATTTCGGGTCAACTGTGGACTTTAATCAACGTAAAGTTGTGTATCCGAAAAGATTCTTACGTGATTCAATTTAATTCCCATGATCGTCAATAGCTGATACGCTCCCTGAACTAATGGTCGTGAGCGAAATGTCGCGTCGATCAAAACCTTGGTCACGTCGGTGATTTCATCACGGATGAAATTTTCATCGAAAAACAACGCGTGGTCGGCACCATTTCTGTCGGTTATTAATCGGACAGTAAGTCTTCCGGTATCATATTCCGATAGGCCCTCATTTCCTGGAGCCGTTAGTTCTTCTACGAACTGCGAAATGTTTCCCGGATTGGGAGGGAAACGCCTCCTTCTGCATTTTTTCATGAAGCTTCGGACACTCTCGTAAGGTTTTAAAGCTGCAGCTTCAGGGTGGCTATATATAAAAATAAATCGGTCTTGAAAATTGGCATAAAATGATAGTGTGATTGAAACGCTTTCCGCAAATAAGACATAATCTCATTCATATTTTCATTTCATGTATACAAGGGTGGCATATAGTAACTTTTTCGGAATTTTACAGGTTTTGTCAAAAACATTTGTTAACAACCACGAGTACCCCATAATCTAGAACTAATGTTTTTAAGTGCTAAAAATAGAACGAGCTAAAAAACGAGACCAGTTTAACCTGAAAAAAGTTCAGGCTTCATAAGAAACTCGTTTTTGGTGAAAGGAACGATGAATTTCGTAGTTAAAAAATATGTCTAATGGTAATCAATTTGGATATGAGACCAAATTGCAGTTTTCTCGAAAAACTTCGTGAAATATACAGATTTATGAAAAATGTTACATACGTGCATCGTTGAAAAAATGTGCATTTATGATATTGTTTCGAAACAACGTTTATGGATTTATGTAGTGAGAACTTTAAGGCTTAACAAAGTTAAAAATAATATTTTTCCCAAATGTCATATGCAATTTTACTAACTAGTCAATTCGCGTATAGATCACTAAAACTATAGTATTGTTATCTCGTATGGGTACAGTCATTGATCAATGTTGTTTTTCTATAGAATGGTTCGAAACTAATTCAACAATCAAATAACTGAAATGCAGGAAAGTAATTAATGTTAAATGTTTATTAAAAAATATTCAGCCAATAATACTTCGAAAGGAAAAATTAAGAAAAGGAGTTCCTGAAAAGAGAAATTTACAACAAAAAAATTTGATAAATTATTCAAGTTAAAAGAAAACCAAGAAAAACTTGAAGAAAAAACCATTGAATTGCGTTTTTTTTTTAAATCGATGAAACTTTGTTATTAAAGATACGCGCAAATTCGGAAAGATATTGCTTGGCCCTTAGCGGAAAAAAATCGGTCCTATCACACGCCGCGCTGAGTATGATTGTTTACGATTTCTATCGAATTTTCCAAGTATCCTTTCAATGATTTTCTTTTCGAAATTCTATTATCTTTTGTAAATAATTCTTTTAGTGCTTTTTTGAACGTTGAATCGAGTACCTTTTTTTTATTTCTATCGCTTTACAATAACGAATTTTATTTGGCCGCTATCGTTTTCGCTCTCATGCAAAATTCTTAGTCATGCATCTCAAGACAGCTTTTACCAAACCCCATTTCATGTAATATTAATCTTTTGATAGTATAGCGTAACGAGATGATTAGAACGTGCTACTGCATTCAAAAATTAAGAAATTACTTACACTGCCGCTAATGAGTCGTATAGGGGCTTCAGTCTATACCAGTGCAGCGATAAAGCCTCTGCCATCGCTTCCTTGAAGCGGGCAACGAGCTCCTCTCTGTTGTCGGGCAAGCAAAATTCCGAATGGGCATTCAACTCGTGAATAACACCATTCATCATTTTCGCTGTACCCTGGCAAATGGTCCGTTTTTGACATCTTAAATAACTGTAAAATAGAACAAAGTTTTCGGTACAGTAAGATTTATTGCCATCAGTACTTCGCAAACAACCCTGCAAGCTAAAAATTTGCGCGTCATTTCCTCATCTCTTTGCATCGTCCTCAAGGCTTCATCAGTTTCATAAAATACATCTATTCATAATTGTGCACATCTCGTGGCAGTTTTCCAATAAATGTTTACTTATTAAGATTCCAAACAAATTTTATTAGAAGTGCACCCTCTGATAGGCTCCGAGGTGACGATTATCGCAGAGAACTGAAGAAGAACCAGTAAAACATGAGGATAATACGGCTTTGCTGGGAAAGTGTTTTCTTGGATAAGGTTCCGAAACCCCTTCCTCCCTCCGATGAAGCTAAAATTTTGCACAGAGCTTCCTTTTAACATTGTAAGAGAACCCCTAAAAGTATTTCTGGCACAACGCAATAGCTTTCGAATTATCGATTTTTAAGAATTAATCATTTAACTACGCTACTACTATTTCAAATGATCCCAAACAAATCTGAACACATTCGAACAAACCCGAACACACCCAAAGAACCCAAACGACACCAAGATACCGACCTTACATGACGAGTGATACAGAAGTACGAGCTTGTTCGGCGAAGAGGGAGAAGCGGGGGTATCGGTTGGCCGCGATGAGCGATACAGATATACTCTCACGCATTTAAACAATAAACTTGAAGATTCAATACCTTGAAAACTATCGTTAGTCACCAAATATCTTCTTAGGGGTTCTCCTAAAATATCAGGAGCAAGGTTTGTGTAAAATTTCATGTTGGTCTGAGGGGTGCGTTTTGGGGAATTTTATTTAAAAACTTAAAACACAAATGTCTCAAAAACTTTTGCGTTTCACGAAAAATCCTTTTACGGGTTCTGTTTAAGTCTTAAGGGGTTACCCCCACTTGCGATTTTGAAAAAATCGATTTTTTTAAATTGCTTTTTTTGAAGTATAAGTATCTGAGAATATGTCCTGAAAATTTCAAGTCGGTCCGAATAAAATTGACTGAGATATGAGCGTTGAAAGAGAAGAATCCGTTGTGTAAACGACCGAAACGATTGAACTTTAAACGCGTTTTTCTCAAAATGGCATTTCTGAAGTCGGTGACCAAGATTACTCGAACACTAATGAACCGATCTTCTTGAAATTTTGCAGGCTTATTTAATACATAAAAATGTAGTCTTTAATCGTGCGATTTTTTTTTTCGAAAAAAATGGCCGTTTTATAGCCAAAAAACGGCCGTTTTTTTTCGTTACAATCGAACCATTAACTTTGACTGTCCGCCATTTTGT
>OX101783.1:74242832-74298788 GCA_944452715.1 Ophion slaviceki
CAATATTTCACAAGATCGTGTAAAATATGTACCAAAACTTTGAACGCGACTATCTCGAAACTACATATCTTGACACGACGGGATTGATATCTTGAGTAACTTTCACACTATCGACTTGAATTTGCACAGTTAGCGTTCAAGCAGTAGTCATTTTCGGATCACGGTCGTATTTTTTAATTGGATAAACCGTTTGTTAAGGGAGACTTTGTCCTTCAAATTTTCAAAAAATCAATTTGAGCTCAACATGAGCAGCTAGAAGACGAGGAGGGATGCCTCTATGGACCAGGCATTGCCGATTAGCGGTAATTATAAACACATTTGTGTAAACACATTACAAAACTTTAAACGCGTTTTTCTCGAAAACACGTTTTTAAAAATGGCTGACATTCACCTGACCGCTGTAATTAACATTTCGACCTGAAATTTGGAGAGCATACTCAGAAAATATGTCTTCACGGAATGACGGATCGTTTTTTCGATAGATACATTTTTGCATTTATTATTTATCTTTTTATGCGAAAAAAACGCGAAAATTCGATTTTTTTTAATTGCCGCCATTTTCGGAAATTTGTACTAAACGAAAAACCCATCCGTCATTCCATGACCAAAGGGTCACAGATTGATAATATGCTTTGAATTTGTGTTTCAGATCAACAAAGAGGGGGCAGTGATGTCAGTCGTTTACCTCCCGCGATTTGAGGACCTGTTTTCGCGGAGCTGCAACGGCCGCCATTTTGTTTTTTTTTTTTTCAAAAAAATTTTTTTAACGTTCTGTATATCATGAATAAAAGCAAGAAAAAAACCGCACTCAAAAAGCTTTACTCGTTTCCTTTAAAAAAAATTAAATGTAAACACCTGAAATATGGCACTCCAAGGACAAAGTCTCAGTTAATCAAAATGACTTCAGCATGCTGTTTTTCAAGAGAAAAATGAGCTTTTCTTTGGAGAAGCTGTCATTTTTTGAAATTTCGAAAAGTGGATCGTGAACCTATAGCCAGTTGGAACGTCACATGCCCTCTGTTTTTTGCGATCACTGTTTCGACAATCTCAATCTCAACGTTATAAAGCGTAACATTTATGGGTGCGAAGTGGACGAAAAAGAAATCGATTTTTTAATGTAACTTTGAATTTTTGGGAGGCTTGAGCGACCTCTAGATATTTTGTAACCGCTCGTAGCTTTCGCCACAATTTTTTTTTTTCATTAAAGAAGAAAATTGTACGGTGAGATAAGGGAAAAACATAGAGCTCAAAATTGTGTAACTCTAATATACACTACCGCTCAAAAGTTTGGATACACCAGCCGATATTTCTTGCCGCACTAAAAATTACCTAGATAGCTTCGTCAAAAAAAAATTAATCAAATTTAACGGCGTTTTGAAGGGAACGAGCCCAGCTTCGTTTTGCTTTTTAAAAATATTTTTAATGATTTTTTGCGGCGGAAAACATTTCACAAAAAATGTCAAAAAAAAAAATCTGAAAAAGTTCAAGCAAATTTAAAATCGAAAATTAAAAGAGTTCTTATAATTCGTGATATTTCGGCCCAAACGTCATACTTTTCGAGTTGAGCCGTCCTACTCATCAGACTTTCAAGCGACAATAGTAGACAAAAAAATCTTACATGAAAATTCTTGAAAAATTCCAGGCGATCCAGTATAATCTTCCGCTACTTTATACATCTTTGACATTTCCTCTTAAACCCTATAGTTCTTAAGTTACGTTGCATTTTCCAAAATTTGTCTTTTTTAGCCAAGAATGAAATAACTTTGCGAAAAAATCGTACGAAACTTTTCAACAAAACGAAAATGGCGCTTTCGCTTCCCCCTTCAAGTTTATCATGGAGAAAAATGACAAAAAAATCTATAAGTTATGCGCCTAATTCTCGATGGTCGAAAAATAGCTCCAAAACGGTTACGTGTAAAAGTGCGTACCGGGTCGAAAAAAAATCATAAAAAATATCATTAAAAAGCAAAACGAAGCTGAATTTGTTACCTTCGAAAAGTCGTTTGTTAAATTTTTTTTTTTACGTAGCTATTTAATTTTAACTGCGGCAAGAAATATCGACTCGTCTATCCAAACTTTTGAGCAGTAGAATATATGTGTGTGTGTATATATACACACACAGGGTGATTCGTTTCAGGGCAACTTTTTTTTTGATCCATCGTGCTCGAAAACCTTTAGTTGGTACCCAAAAACGAACTTTCGTGAAAGGGGGGTGTTGCCAAAAAATATTTAGAGGTCGCGAATCAAAATTGAAGGTTTCCCATTTGATTAACATTGAAAAAAATGTTTTTCTCATTATTAGTGTTACCATTCCGCGAATTTTGATGTCGCGATATTTTCCAAGTGGGTTCTCATAGGAAATATGATACTCCACAATAAAGTTGATTGAGCCATGGCCGTAAATTCAACCGTTTCAGCGGCATCATTATTTCAAGTGAATACTGTGCAAAATATCTATTCAAACGGCTGTAACGCCTAAGCTATTAGATATATCGAAAAAAATTCAGATGAGAACTTTGTAGAGAAAGTAATTTTCTACAAAAAAGTCTTATAAGCCGAGCCCGAAAATTCAACTCTTTCTCAGCTATAGGTGGATGAAGTAAAATAAATAGATTCTTTTTAAACAAAATAAATCTATACTTCATTTACTTCATCCACCTATAGCTGAGAAAGAGTTGAATTTACGGGCTCGGCTTATAAGACTTTTTTGTAGCAAATTACTTTCTCTACATAGTTCTCATTTGAATTTTTTTCGATATATCTAATAGCTTAGGCGTTACAGCCGTTTGAATAGATATTTTCATACAATATTCACTTGAAATAACGATACCGCTGAAACGGTTGAATTTACGGACATAGCTCAATGAACTTTATTGTAAAGTATCATATTTCCTATGAGAACCCACTTGGAAAATATCGCGATATCAAAATTCGCGGAATGGTAACACTAATAATGAGAAAAACATTTTTTTCAATGTTAATCAAATGGGAACCCTTCAATTTTGATTCGCGACCTCCAAATATTTTTTGACAACACCCCCCTTTCACGAAACTTCGTTTTTGGGTACCAACTAAAGGTTTTCGGGCACGATGGGTCAGAAAAAAAAGTTACCCTGAAACGAATCACCCTATATATATATATATATATACAGGGTGTCCCAGAACTCAACGTCAAGCCGAAACGGGGTGACAGGATTGATTGTAACCATCATGAGAAAAATCAGAAAAAAAATCTGGGCATTTAAGAAAAACCTAGAAATTTGGTCAAACTGTAACCATTTTTCGGTTATTGTGGTTAATTTTTATTATTTTTGTTCATTTAAACTTTGGAACCGTAACTCTAAATAACATTTCTAGAATCACAGTAAAAAATAATGACACAATTGCCCCAAGTTTCCTAGAATTAAGACTGTTTTTTGTGAAACTATGAATTAAAAATTTTCAAAATATATTTTTTTTCTGATTTTTCTCATGATGGTTACAATCAATCCTGTCACCCCGTTTCGGCTTGACGTTGAGTTCTGGGACACGCTGTATATATATATATATATAATATATCATATATATAATTACACACACACACACACACACACACACACACACACACACACACACACACACACACACACACACATATATATATATATATATATATATATATATATATATAATGTCTGAAAGTCGTGACGTCTCATCAGAGCTTGGTCCTTCGAGCTTCCATCTCGTGTTCCTCGCGAGATCCCATGGAGATTTCTTAGTGTGAACATGTCGGCGTCATCTCTGCGTGATGATTCATTCGAACATTCTTAACGCGTAGATCGAGCATTTTTATCAGCCATATATATCTATACGCATCCGCACAAGAGAGGCTTATCTAGACGGAAAAATGCGATGGAATTAGCGATCGTTTGGGATGCTCGTCCTTGGTCATTGTAGAGTGACTCTGGACCGTTTGGATTTAAAAAAAAACGAGTATCCGAGTCCTCGATCAAGCTGGGTCTCGTAAAGAATTTCTCCACTGGGATTATAAATAACATTTTTTCCAACCCCTGTGACACTGGAATTTTTGTTCGATGACACGAAACGAAGTATCTTTAATCCTGATCATTTTTTAATCATTGATGAGATGCAGAGGACCAACCGGTTCTCGTCATTTACTGTATTTCGTTATTAAGCTCCCTACACGTATTGCTCGAAATGCGCAAAAGATTTGCGAACATTGTTGCTCGTAAGTCACCCAATTGGTGCGTCAAGGGGCCATACCAGTGTGAACGCTGAAAATTTTGGTGATTTGCGGGAATTTTTTGGAAGAAAAGTAGTCAATTAAATGTTTCGGAAAATTAAGAATATATTTGGCTATATTTGACCTATATTACATAATTTTTTCATAGAAAAGTATTGAGATCCAAGCGACTTACGCGCTGCCTTCGGAGGCGACAAAAAAAAGTTCCTCCACTGCTGACATGATTCCGGCCGATTGAGTAGCTGAAACCGAAAAAGGAAAAAATGTCATTAAACTGGAAGGTATTTCCTGTACGATGACGTAGGATTCTCGAAAAATATCAAAATCTAACAAAATGGCGTAGTTATGAAAAAAGTCTGTTTTTTTTGCCTAAAAATGGTCGTTTTTTTCGATGCCAAATTGTCAATTTTCATCCAATCAAAAATATCCTACGTCATTGTAGAGTAAATATATTCAAGAGTACTCAGTTCAAATTTCAAGTCAATCGGATAATTGCTCTTTTAGTTACAATGTCAGCAAAATTGAAAAATCTCATTTCGAGAAAAACGCGTTTAAGGCAGGATTCTACTTTGAAACCATGAAAAAAACGCTATTTTCGTGAATTTTTTCTGAGAATACTATTAAAGATATCGATATGGGGTTTAAACTGTTCAATAAATACACTCTTTAAGTACATAAAAAAAAATTTTAAATGTATTTTATTCATTTTTTGTACACGTAAAATATGTTTAAAGCCAACGCCTCGAAAAGCAGGTACCGTTGCCGTGGTCGTGAAATCTTCCCGACGGATGGTCTGAAACAAAAAAATCAAATAGTTTCATGTTCAGTATGTCTTCAGGAACCGACCTAACTAGAATATTTTATATACGTGCAAAATTAACAAAATGGCGGCTAAAATACGAAAAAAATGCGTTTTTTTTGGGTCTTTTTTTGCAATAAAAAAATAGTTCTAATCAAAATTTTAAGATGATTGTAGTTAGGTCGGTTGGTACACACATATAGAATATGTGTTCCAAATTTCATAAGGATCGGTTCCGTACTTTTTGAGTTATCACGACCACGGTACTTGAAAATGTCGTTTCGAGAAAAACGCGTTTAAAGTTTTGGTGAGTGATAGGTAGGTGCTTAGGTAGGTGCGTTTGAAAGGCGAAAAAGGATAGTTAGACTGCTTGGAACTTTATAAAATTTTGACCGAACATTCTTGAACATATTTACTTTCGAAAAATGTAAAAAAAATTTTTTTTTTCAAAGTTTCAAAGTAGAATCCTGCCTTAAAGATTTAACTATCGATTTTCGCAAGATAACATTATAGAGATACGGCTATGGAATTTTTACAGGATATTGTTGAAAGTATAAACTCGCGAAAAAGGCGACAAAAAAATCGATTTTTTTTTAAGTGTCACCCTGGTATAGCCCCTTAACTCACGAACAAACGAAAGAATATTTTTTTTCGATCCACCTCAGGGCGCAATGATTCGGGACGAGTTTAAGGCCGGAGCCTGAATTAGGAGGTCCGAAAAATCGTTTTTTTTTTAAATTGTTTAAATCGATAGATAAACTATCCAAGAATATATTTGCAAAGTTACAGAGGCCAATTGTAAAATTTTTCGAGGACACAAGGACAAAAGCAGAGAAGCGATTTTTTATTTGATATTGATATATCCTCCTATTGAAAACTTTGAAACGCATTTTCTCCAGTTTGTATTTTCACAGATTTTCCAAATTGGCGGGCGTGATAGGGATAAATTGAGCGACCTATTGGATCAAACCAAAGTTTATTTTCTTCAGTATGAAAATCTCTTCTAAGTGAATTCAAAAAGTCGTTGAAAAAGTCTTTCTAAATAATTTTTATAGCACGTTGAAGTGTTTTTTTAACACATTTTTTTTAAGCCTGAGAAAAGTTATAATTACACGATTTTTTTAGCTTTTTCTTAATTCACCCAGAAGAAAAATATATGATAATTGAAAATTTTATTGGTGTTTTTGTTCCACTGAAGAATTACGAGCTGCATCTTTCCCGCCTATTGGGGACTGCAGTGGCAAGACGCACATGGAATAGGCTGATAAATCTGCAGTCATTTATGGTTTCATGTTGAACATTTTTTTTTCTACATTTCAAATATACATGAAAAGATACCTCAATGTTTGCCGAGCTGACTTGTTTTTTTCCCTTCGAAAAAAATTCCCGAAAAACGTTTTTTTTACCTTTTCATTCAGGCTCCCGCCTTATGGAGGTTGGAGCGGTCCAGTTGAGTCAAATGGCGGATTATGCATCTTTTTTTCCTCACCTAACCTCACAAAAATGCATCAAGCGGTATAGATTTATTCTGTGGATGCAAATTTTTCATAACATATGTAACTAAAGGGCAAAATTATGCTTTTTTGTATTTTTCATACGTGAATAGAAAAAACTTTTCGTTACTAGCAACTTGAAAAAGTAAAACATTATTGTTCTTAACGGCGACTTTGTCCTTGGAGTGCCATATTTCAGGTGTTTACATTTTATTTTTTTTAAAGGAAACGAGTAAAGCTTTTTGAGTGCGGTTTTTTTCTTGCTTTTGTTCATGATATACAGAACGTTAAAAAAAATTTTTTGAAAAAAAAACCAAAATGGCGGTCGTTGCAGCTCCGCGAAAACAGGTCCTCAAATCGCGGGAGGTAAACGGCTGACATCACTGCCCCCTTTTTGTTGATCTGAAACACAAATTCAAAGCATATTATCAATCTGTGACCCTTTGGTCATGGAATGACGGATGGGTTTTTCGTTTAGTACAAATTTCGGAAAATGACGGCAATTTAAAAAAAATCGAATTTTCGCGTTTTTTTCGCATAAAAAGATAAATAATAAATGCAAAAATGTATCTATCGAAAAAACGATCCGTCATTCCGTGAAGACATATTTTCTGAGTATGCTCTCCAAATTTCAGGTAGATATGTTAATTACAGCGGTCAGGAGAATGTCAGCCATTTTAAAAAACGTGTTTTCGAGAAAAACGCGTTTAAAGTTTTGTAATGTGTTTACACAAATGTGTTTATAATTACCGCTAATCTGCAATGCCTGGTCCATAGAGGCATCCCTCCTCTTCTTCTAGCTGCTCATGTTGAGCTCAAATAGATTTTTTGAAAATTTCAAGGATAAGGTCTCCCTTAATTTTGAAAAACTGCGACAGTGAATGTTTAATACAACTCCGAATTAAATTTTGTTTATTCTTTGTTTATTTAATTTAAATAATTAAATGAATTTTAAACAGTCAATTTTGTAGTCAATAAAAATTTTGGTAAATTTTTAGTAAATGAAATTAGTAAATTTCCTAGTAAATAAAATAAAATAAATTTGTGTAGTAATAAAAGTAAATAAAAAAGTAAATTTTGTTTATTTGAACAATTATTAAATTGTTTTTTTTCTTCTAAATGTTCACAAAGGTTTGGTTTGCGTTAATCCGTTGCTAGAAATGGTTTACCTTGGTGCTAAATAGCAAAAAAATTACATCACTCGTACCGTGAACGTCCCGCCTATCTAACCACACGTCAAATTACATACATTAAACTATTTTTTATCTCTGATGTTTTGGGGTGAAATTTTTTTTTTAAATCGCAAAGACTCAGTATAGTCTAGACAATAACATATATTTTTATTTATTTTTAATTCCGGATTGTGGCTAAAGCTTCAACCTCCTTAAGCGACGAAAGCTGAAAAATCGACGGACAGACGAGCTCGCCCGATATCCTTCGGGGATTCGTTTTTCTCATAATGAACCGTGGAACGGCTCTCGTATTGCCCGAGTATTTCATGTACCGCGCGGGAATTCTTCTTACACAGTGCGAAAAGGGGTCGAGGATAACGCTTCGGGACAATATCTTCGATAGATCGGTATCCCGAGCGCCGAGCGAGTGCTCGCTGCGATCACGTTCCGTTCGTCGCCCATATTTCATATACAGGGTGTTCTATTATGAATAGATAATCCTGCAACTGTCAATAGGTCAGATCATGTCCTACTATGTGCTGGAATTTCAGTTTAGTAATTACTTTTTTATTTAATTAAAAGTCCCACGTAATTCCACGTAAGTCCAAAGTAATTACTAAAGTAATTTAGTAATTACTTTTTAATTTAATTAAAAGTCCCACGATTTCCGAGATAAAAATCATCTGCTTTTGGTTTTTCGCGTGGCATTTCTACAAATGATAACTTTTTTCCACCCGATTAAAAAAAAAGTACTCTTGGTTGTTTGTTTTATCTAGAAAAGTATTTTTTTCAACCTTAAGGCCTTGGGCCACAGTAACGGGTATACAATCATGTGCGAATATAACAATTTTTTTCGTATAAAAAAGTCATACACTCATAAAATTAATTACACATCTATTTAGTGTGAATGTCAAGTTGTTAGAAAATATTTATATTTTTTTTCGATGTACAAAATGGCCGACTACTCGAAACGTCTCGAAACATCTTTTTTCCAATTGGCGTGACAAATAACTTCAACAATTTTCACTCGATTTACTTCAAATTTAAAAGTTACGTTCTCAATTGCATTTCGCAGAGAAGTACGTACGGAATTTCTGATTAATCGAAAACTTTTCATTTTGTGAGCAGTTTATGAGCAGCTACGGGGCGGGGTTGAAATTCCGAACTTTGAATGACCAGAAGGCTCAAAATTCCGAATTTTAATATTCCGAAACTACAAGTTTTGTAAAGCTCGTGCCAGCGAAAGGTTACACAGTTGACTGTAATTGGTGGAGAACGGTACGAGTAGCGATAAAAAAAGAATACCATTCTTATTTTTATACGACATAATTTTCAGAAATAGTATGAAGAAGATCAACGCTTTATCAGATCATGATGTAATATGATGTACGAAACAACGAATATGTAATATCAAACATGCCACAAAATTGCGATTTTTTTATTATAGAAAACGAACTATACCAGAAAGTTTAAATATCATTAAAGCTAATAAGAGATTCGTCAGGTGTATGCAAGATTTAGATTGCGGAAATTATAGCTTCGAGCATCCAGTTTGCGAAAACTGAAGTTTAGATAGTATAAGATTCCGATACAGAACGTTCAGAACGTTCAAAATCCCGAAACATCACGCATACAGCAGATAGCAAGTGAAGCCGAGCGCCGCTAGATGGCAGCACCACTACCACCGTAACGCATGTATGGTGGTAGTGGATCTGAACACCGGTGACGGTGTTCAGATTTTCGAACTTTTGATCCTTCGGGTGACATTCTTTCGGATATTTGATCTTTCGGGGTAGTATTCTTTCGGAGTTTTGATCTTTCGTGGTAGAATGTTTTCAGAGTGTTATCGTCTTTACATTTTATTGCGAATATATACTGTAAGGATGTTTAGCTATCCGTGATTTTTATTGATATTCTTATTTTCGGAACTTTTACCAGTACAAACCTTGGCCATTCAGGAACCCGAAGTTCTAATACTAGTTTTTCGGAACTATGAACTTTCTAAACATGAAAAGTTGATACTTATTATATGCGCCGTGTTTTCAGGTCGACGTCTTATCAGTCGGTCTCATGGTCATTTTCATTCAATTCCTTACTGTACTATTATTTTCGCTTATATGATAATTCTGTATACAAAATTTTGGAATTATACATTTCTAGAAGGATTGAGTGGTAGCTAAAAAATTCGGAATTTTGAGCCTTCTGGTCATTCAAAGTTCGGAATTTCAACCCCGCCCCGCAGCTATAACGAAATTTTTCACTGAAAATTCATTTCTTAAGTTCAAATACCTACAACTTTTCAATAAAACAATATTTTTTAAATTCCGTACGTACTTCTCTAGGTATTCTAATGTAGATTGACGAGAATTTTTGTTTTTTGTTGTAGGTCCAAAATTGTGGATGCTACATGTCACGCCGTGGAGCGCCTAAAAAAAGATAACAAAAAAGATTAGCAGTACGCTAAAAACCAAAAGCCAATGATTTTTTTTTTTT
Source organism: Ophion slaviceki (assembly GCA_944452715.1). NCBI lineage: Eukaryota > Metazoa > Arthropoda > Insecta > Hymenoptera > Ichneumonidae > Ophion > Ophion slaviceki. The sequence goes on from OX101783.1 coordinate 74,253,033, forward strand.
TTTCAAAAAATAACACAAAGCCCAAAATCTCTAAAGCCGTGGGACTTTTACTAAACTGAAATTCCAGCATATAGCAGGACACGATCCGACCTATAGACAGTTGCAGGATTATCGATTCATAACAGGACACCCTGTATGCGTTCGTGAATACGATAATTGGTATTGCGGTGCGCTAGAATCAGCAGCTTTTATCCGCGCTCCCGGGCACGAATCCCATACGTCTCATTACGTTTTTACGTTTATTGAGTGTCAATTTCTCGCTCGGTATGTCCTATAAAATTGATGCGCATCCACAATTACGGTATAATTATATTATAAATTTATAAATTCAATATACAATATTGATATTATGCCACTATAATGTATTTCGTCTCGTTGGACAAGCGGATGAAGGAGAGAGTTCGTTCCTTTTTGACCGGTGCGCGCAACAGGTACACCTCGATCGTTTCGTGCATTTTTTTCTCCAACCGGACGATCCGGTTGACTCCTGTGGGCTTCTGGGCTCAATACTTGCAGGTTCATATTCCGGTTCATCCGCTTCTCTGGGTACAAATATATATTTTATACATGCTTATGTCTATATCAATATATAAATATAAATTTAAATATGTATATATATATTTATATACAGGGTGCCTCAGAACTCAACGTCAAGCCGAAACGGGGTGACAGGATTGATTGTAACCATCATGAGAAAAATCATAAAAAAAATCTATCCCATGCAGTTTGAAAATTATGGGCATTTAAGAAAAACCTAGAAATTTGGTCAAACTGTAACCATTTTTCGGTTATTGTGGTTAATTTTTATTATTTTTGTTCATTTAAACTTTGGAACCGTAACCCTAAATAACATTTCTAGAATCACAGTCAAAAATAATGACACAATTGCCCCAAGTTTCCTAGAATTAAGACTATTTGTTAAACTATGAATTTAAAATTTTCAAAATTTGTCTACTTTGAAAGGCCCTGCTTTAAAAAAAAAGTACTAGAGTGCCTTGGCAAGTGCCATTTAAAGTTGGCGCATTTAATCAGGATTGTAAAATGGTACAATACTTGTTAGTTTCATACTAAAAAAAACGAGTAAAAAAATTAAAACCTCAAGTAACCCGATTTTTGCTAACCCATTTTACTCAGTTAAAATGTTTTTTATTCGCACAAGCTCTTGGTAGGTTCTTAATTTTACGGCAAAATGATGAGAGAGATGGATAGATGGATAGTGCCGTTTAAAACATTTTAACTGAGTAAAATGGGTTAGCAAAAATCGGGTTACTTGAGGTTTTAATTTTTTTACTCGTTTTTTTAGTATGAAACTAACAAGTATTGTACCATTTTACAATCCTGATTAAATGCGCCAATTTTTAATGGCACTTGCCAAGGCACTTTAGTACTTTTTTTTTAAAGGAGGGCCTTTCAAAGTCGACAAATTTTGAAGATTTTAAATTCATAGTTTAACAAATAGTCTTAATTCTAGGAAACTTGGGTCAATTGTGTCATTATTTTTGACTGTGATTCTAGAAATGTTATTTAGGGTTACGGTTCCAAAGTTTAAATGAACAAAAATAATAAAAATTAACCACAATAACCGAAAAATGGTTACAGTTTGACCAAATTTCTAGGTTTTTCTTAAATGCCCATAATTTTCAAACTGCATGGGATAGATTTTTTTTCTGATTTTTCTCATGATGGTTACAATCAATCCTGTCACCCCGTTTCGGCTTGACGTTGAGTTCTGGGACACCCTGTGTATATATATATATATATATAAAAGCAGGGTGTCCTGTTATGAATGGACAATCCTGCAACTATCGATAGGTCAGATCATTTCCTACTATATGCTGGAATTTCAGTATAGTAAAAGTCCCACGATTTTCGAGATTCTGAGCTTTCCGTTATTAAAAAAAAATCACCTACTTTTGGTTTTTCGTATGCCATTTCTACAAATGATATGAATCGACAATAACAGCAAATTTTTTAAGGCCTCAGGCCACTCTAGAGGCCTAAAAAATAGCAGGCTTTTTGGGGATTTTTTTTTCAGAAACACTACAAAATAAATCGGGATTACAAAAAAGGGTGTTTATTATACATATCAGTGACTGTATACACCAATTTTTTTGGAGCGATTAATTTCAAAATCGCGGCTGTGCAGCGTTTATTTCAAAACTGTATTTTTTAAGTTGGCCGGAAACATAATTCAGACAGTTTCCAACCGATTCACTTGAAATGTTGAATACATTTTGAAAAATACATTGTCTATGGAAGTACGTAGAATTTTTTTTTTATATTGCATAGTTCATTTGTTATTAACAATTATCTGACGATTTTTTCGGCACATTTTTCACTTTTCACTTTAGAAGTGCGCCATTTGGCCAAAAATCAATATATCGAAAAAATCCTACGTACTTCTATAGCAGTTATTATATATAATCGAAAACAATTCATTGGCTCATTATAATTGAAAAATTACAGGAGCTGTTTGTCCGGCCGTGGATCCTGGAAAAACGGAGACGTCATCGCAAAAACGCTGCACAGCCGCCATTTTGAAATTAATAGCTTCAAAAAAATTATTGTATACAGTCACTGGTGTGTATGATAAACACCCTTCTTTGTAATCTCGATTTATTTTGTGGTTTTTCTGAAAAAAAAATCCCCAAATGTATATATATATATATATATATTTACACATATATTTAGCAAGTACATTTTGAACGCGTCATATCCATCCGATGTTGACTATCAACACTTCTGGCTATTCCAAAAACATTTCCTAATATTTTTTTTCAGAAAAAGTACAAAATAAATCGAGATTACAAAAAAGGCTGTTTATCATACATATCAGTGACTGTATACGATAATTTTTTTGGAGCGTTTAATTTCAAAATGGCGGCTGTGCAGCGTTTATTTCAAAACTGTATTTTTTAAGATGGCCGGAAACATAACTCAGACAATTTTCAACCGATTCACTTGAAATGTTGAATATGTGTTGAAAAATACACTGTCTATAGGCAAATTTTGGTAAAGTGAAAAACTTGCCTAAAAAATCATCAGATAATTGTTAATAACAAATGAACTATGGAATATAAAAAAAAATCCTACGTACTTCCATAGACAATGTATTTTTCAAGATATATTCAACATTTCAAGTGCATCGGTTGAAAATTGTGTGAGTTACGTTTCCGGCCAACTTAAAAAAATGGCGCTTCGAGATAAACGCTGCACAGCCGCCATTTTGAAATTAATCGCTTCAAAAAAATTATTGTACACAGTCACTGATATGTATGATAAACACCCATTTTTGTAATCTCGATTTATTTTGTAGTTTTTCGGAAAAAAAATCCCCAAAAAGCCAATCTTTTCGGCCTCTATGCGGCCTGACCCCTTAACCGGGCTGAGAGGTCAATCCTTGAGATGATCCTCACATACATATTCTTAGATTTATTCGGAGGTTGTTTTGAGATACATTGAGATTGATATAACGTTGAGTAGGGGAATGATTGGCTTATTTGAGGATGGTCATCGAAGTCGAATGCTTCAATGTTACCTTTATTTATGCATAGATACGTATATACGTAATGGAATATATACATATATAGTCACGGGGGTCAAGGTAGCTCGAATGATGGTGTTCGCGTGAACGACTCACAAAAAAGTCTTTAACGGGGTCCTCTAGTTTCTCGGGTCGAAAAAATCGATTTTTTTTTTCATAAATCACATCTACAACATGCGTAGAAAATGTGTGCCAAAGGATTTTTCGATATTCGAAGTGGTTCACAAGTATAAATCACATGCGCGAACTTTCAAACGCGATTTTCTCGAAACACCATTTTTCGAAACGGTGACCACGATATTTCAGAAACTACTGCACCGATCTTGTTCAAATTTATACAGCATCTTTAATATGTTATAAGCCAGCGATTGAACTAGGATTATCATGATTGCTTCGATACTTTTTTTTGTACGAGCGAAAAACTTAAGAAAAAATGAGTAAAAATAGAATGTAATTTTCAAAAGTGTATAAAAAAGTCAATTTTTGTAATTTAGAATTCACTCTAGTTCAATCGCTAGTCTTAAATATGAAGATTAAAATGCCGTTTGGTTTTTTGATTTCAGATAAGCAGAACAGCCGCAATCTTGGTCACCGTCAAGCACCTCTTTTACTTGATGTCTTCCTGTCGGCCACTATAACGTTTATTCTATCAGGTTGATAAAAAAGTTTTGTCGCAAAAATTTTAAAAATGTCTTTTTACGTATTGACGTAATATGACATCGAGCTATGTCGAGAATATTCTAGAATGTTTTCTACTCTTCCGCGTGACAGGGTATAAAAGGGCGAGCGCGCGTTCTAGTGGACAGAAATGGCTTCGATCTCGCAGGAGCAACTTCGAGCGATCATTTTTTACGAGAGGCGGCCCGGCACGAACGCAAGAACAACTGCTAAAAATATACAGGATGCATTCAGCGAGAACGTAGTTTCTCATCGAACAGTCCAGCGTTGGTTCAATCGTTTTAAATCTGGAGACACAAGCCTTGAAGATAAGGAACGTTCCGGACGACCGTCGACCATCGATGATGAAGCATTACTCCGCTGCATCAAAGAAAAACCAGAACGAAGTACGCACGAGCTAGCAAGACAACTTGGCTGCACCCAACCGTCAATAGTCAACCACTTACACAACTTGGGATACAGGAAGGTTCTAACTCAATGGATACCACACCGTCTCACCGACGACAATAAGAACTGTCGCGTGACCATCTGCCAGTCTCTCCTGCTTCGCCACCATCGCAAGGAGTTTTTAGAAGATCTTGTGACGGGAGATGAAAGCTGGGTCTTGTATGATAACAGAACGCGTTTAGCCTACTGGCTTCCTATCGGAGAAAAACCGCCACACCAACCGAAATCTGATCGTCACTCACAAAAGGTTTTGTTGTGCTGTTTCTGGGACGCAAAGGGAATGCTGTTTCACAATTTTCTCCCTGTAGGTAAAACGATCTCCTCTACACGATACATCGAAAATCTCCAGGAATTGGCAAAAGCTATAAGAAAAAAAACGGCCAAGACGCGCGACTGTGCACCTTCTCCACGACAACGCGAGACCCCATGTCGCAAAGGAAACCCACAAAACAATCACTGAGCTTCACTGGAATACCGTTTCTCATCCACCATACTCTCCCGACATCGCGCCATCTGACTACCATTTGTTCAGACATTTGAAGGCATATTTGAGAAACAAAACATTCGAAAACGTCGACGATCTCAGAAGGGATATTTCAAATTTCTTTGAGTTCCAGCCGCCGCAGTTTTGGGCAAAGGGAATAAATGAGTTGCCAACTAGATGGTCGAGTGTCATAGAAACCGATGGCGAATATATTGTTGATTAGAAATGTTTTGTATAAGATATATAAATAAATAAATTATATTGAAATTATTGCGACAAAACTTTTTTATCAACCTGAAATTATATACTTTGACTTCAAAAAATTTGTAAAGCTTATTTAAATGTTAATAAAGATTATGCAAAAACAATGAGATTGATTATTTCGATGCTTTGCCCGTAAAAAATTATTGAAAAAGCCGTAAAAAACAGCCGAGAAACTAGAGGACCCCCGTTAACGGGAAACGGATCACATATTCTTTGCGCATCTTTCCCTCTCTCGTCCTCTCACAAACTCCTTGCTTAGAGAATTCGGTTGGGGCGGACTGCTCTTCCAGGTTTATACCGCCAAAAACTGCTCCTGCAGGAGTTCCTGTTGGCATTGCGGTTGAATCGAAACCGCGCGTTGACATATATATATATATATAAAGAGCGAATAGGAAGCACAACGTGCGACAGCGAGAATGTTCCTGGTGTGTTTCTCCGGTAGGTGAAGAAGAAGAAGAGGAAGAGGAAGAACAAGAATGGAAGGTTGAGTGTTTCGTGTAGCGGATTGCTCCGCAAGGGTTGAACGGCAACGAGGGAGAAAAGAGATGAACCACCAAGAGGACGAAAGTGCGAGAGAGGAAATGAGAAAAGAGCTGTGAGAGGATCTCTGGATATTGCCAGGAGGAGCCCTCTTTCTCTCTCTCTTTTTCTTTTTGAGATGGCAAAGTGAGAGAGAGAGGGCGAGAGAGAGAGAGAGAGAGAGAGAGAGAGAGAGCGAGGGAGGGAGCGAGATTTCTTCTCTCAGCATCTCGCGCATTGCAACAGCTCAACTCGTCGAGGCAAAGAAGACGAAGAAAAGAACAAGCGAGCGAGAGAGAGGGCCGTGAAAGAGAGTGGAGATGCTGGTAAGGGCCGATGGACCACCTAGCGTCCCTGATCTGATCTCTCTGCAACGCTCGTTCGTGCGTCCGTCTCGTGTCCCGTCCTTTCGTTCGTTCATTCCTCCATTCGTCGAGGATCGGTTCAGAACTCTTTCTCTCTCTCTCTTCCTCTCCCTCTTGCTCTCTCTCTCTCTCTCTCTCTCTCTCTCTCTCTCTCTCTCTCTCTCTCATGCTCTGCTTCTCTTTCTCTCTCCCTCTAACCGGCCTTCCTGCAAAGTTCGCGGTTCCCCTTTTCGCGAGAGAGATATTGCTCTCTCTCTCTCTCTCTCTCTCTCTCTCTCTCTCTCTCTCTCTCTCTCTCTCTCTCTCTCTCTCTCTGTCTCTCCCTTCCTCTTAGTCGGCCCCGATCCCGGCTATTCCCATCAATAACGCTTGTAATATCTAATTAATCACAAATTATCTGGATCCCTTGGTTGAAACCCTGGAGAAAAGAGCCTCGGGGCTTGGGCCCACCATTATCGTGCACTATGTACAAGCATAATGTACGAAACAATGTGTAATGCAATAGCAACGTGTTCACGTACTGCAGAAAGATTTATGTATCGGAGATTTCGTGACGACTCGATCAACTTTCAATATTCAGACTGCGTGACTCAATTTTGTTCTACTATTCGCGATCTATTGGTGAATTTTCGGGCAGAGCCATTCCATTTATCGCGGTGCTCTTTTGTGCAACACTGAGAAAAGAAACCAATTGAATACAAAAAATGTATCGGTTGATCCAAATAAATGTGATGCTGCGGTGTGCCACCGATATATGAGATTGTTACAATACTATAAAATATCCCGAGTAGAAATCTTGCTCCAGCTACAATAAACACCTGATCAGGCATCCTGACTTCTTTTTCCAGCCTTGATCAGAATTTTTTATCAAGCCCTGATCATTTTTGAAACACAATTCCTGACTTCCGTCTGATCAGGGTAAAAAATCAAGGCCTGATCAGGGTAAACTATCAACGCCTGATCAGGGTAAAAAATCAAGGCCTGGTCAGTGTAAAAGATCAAGGCCTGATCAGCGTAAAAAATTAAGGCCTGATAAGAGCTTAATTTTCACGGCTTGATCAAAATGAAAAATCATATGATTTTTCACGGCTCAGGATGACCGATTTTTTCCTGAAATAAAAAATACAACGCATACACAAAAGAGAAAAAGGTACCACTTTATAAATAACGCTAATCGTTTATTTTTTAATCTTAATATAAAATTTATCACATATATTTTTCACATATATCTATGTGGAAAACAAACATCATTTTTCTTGTAATTGTAATAGAACAAAAACTCGAAATAAACTAAGATATATCACTGTATTATATTCCACTTATCATCCCGAAATAAACTAATATATTTTCTAAACAAAAACTTAAGAAACTTCGTGAATAAAGTAAACAGAGCTCAACGTTTTTATGACCAGACGTTTCTAGGAAACGTTACATTGGGCGTTCTGTTCATTTTTTTACGCGACACTCGAAACGTGTCCCAGTCTTTTGCTGAATTAATCAGGCCTTGATACCGCTCCAACAGCTTGTCCAATTTGCTTCGAAAGAACTTCTATTCCGTGTTCCCTATATTTCGAAATGACAGCCACTGAAAAATACGAAAATGTGTATCCCACTTAGAATTCAATGTCTGCATATATATCTATATAAGGTATGCACATTATTTTATTAGGGTGGCACAAATTTGAGCTCTATTTTTTTCCTTTTTCTCACCATCCAATTATCTACTTTAAAGAAGAAAAAAATTGTTGCAAAAGCTGCGAGCGGTCATTTTTTAACGAAAATTAGAATCGAAGCAGGAGAGCCTGTACAGCGAAGACCAACCAAATAATGGTGAGTTGACAGCGTAGTCCAGTTCAGTGAATGTAATGTCCATCCGAAGTGCATTTCTTATGGGCTAACTTGCACCGATGGAATTACTTTTACTTAACTGAACTGCGCAGTTAACTTATCATTATTCGGTTAGCCTACGCTGTCCGGGCTAATCAGCACCGATGGCAAAACATTTACCAGATGGAACTACGCTGTCAGCTTACCATTATTTGGTTGGCCTACGCTGTCTCTTTTTCTCCTCTGGCAAAGGAGACGGACCAAGTAAAGAAAAATAAAAGCGATACACAAAACAAATATAAATCTACTTACATAGTGGTAGCGCCAACACATGCCAATCCTCAGGAATTTCGAGTTGTTCCTCGCTGAGAGGATCTGTTCCGGATCTGTCAAATGTATCATAATAAATATTTCAACCAATGCATATATAATTTGGCGTATGATTAATTTACAGTCAGATTTAATCCAATTTATATTTATAGATTTAAGAATTGTAAGTCTTTGAAAAAAATTAATTGTTATACTAACCTGCTGCTGTATTATTTCTTCGTTTTTTCCCTTATTTAGAGCCCGCTATTCACGCAGACACAGTCGTTGCGCAATCTTCTTCCGATTGTGTTTGTCCATCTTATTCACAACGTACACGTTATTTGTAAAAATGTATAAAGTAATTAATAATATGTCTCGTGCTTCTCTCGTGTCTGTGTATCATTTGACAAGATGAGGTTAGGCACGTTTTTAGCGCCAAACTGTAGAAGTCCAGTTACATGATGATTGCTTGAAGTTAGCTGGATCAGGCGAATTGAAGTAAGCCGTAAGTCCAGTTGCTTGACATCGCCTGAAGCTAGCCGGGTCAGGCGAATTGAAGTAAGCCGTAAGTCCGGTTGCTCGACCACCGCCTGACCCCAGCTTGATCAGGCAAATTAAGGCAAACTTAAGTAAGGCCTTCGTACTACAAGCTGATCAGGCGCAGATCAAATATCAGGCCAGCCTGACAATATTTCTACTCGGGAATATTGGAAAATGTGATTGATTCAAATAACATATTATTCTATTTTAAAAAGATCTTCTGCTCTCTGAATATCTATATTTTCCTTAAAATAAAATTATATTCTATTGAAATCATTCTATATACAATCCGTAGATGTATGGATGAAATAATTAAGCGGTTGTTACAATATTTTTTATTTCGTACAAAAATATAATCAATAGAATTAATTATTTCTTTACTGCATCGAAACGAGTATGCCATGGGATGTAAGTTTTTCAATTTGTTTTAAATCTTAAATAAAAAGTGAGCATTAGAATGATCATCCACGATAATAGAGGAGAGAATATCAGATATCGAATGGAATATCCATGGAGAGAATATCAGATATTCGAATGATAAGAACAGATACTACACTTTGATCTTAGCCACTGGCCAAGAAGCGATACTCTTTAGAGTTTCTCCGGCGTTTAAGGCGTTACCCCTACTTGTAGCGCAAAAAGGCCTTGTTCATGAATTTTTTTAAAGAAAACTACAAAACTTTTTTAATCGATCAATATACCATCTTAAAGAACACATCTTGAAGAACTTTCAGTAATTTTTTTATTGAAAAATATTACATTGTTTAGTGGCAAATGGCCGTCAATGAAATAATGTTTTTATATACATGGTTTGCGGTGACCAACATTGCGGCGAAGTGGATCATCTGAAAAAAAATGCGGATGGATTTAGTCAAATATAAGTATAAACTAGTCTTTAATCGAAGGATTTTAAAAAATATTCATTTTTCACAAAATGGCGGACAGTCAAAGTTGATGGTTCAATTGTAACGAAAAAAAACGGCCGTTTTTTGGCTATAAAACCGCCATTTTTTTCGAAAAAAAAAAAAATCGAACGATTAAAAACTACATTTTTATGTATTAAATAAGCCTGCAAAATTTCAAGAAGATCGGTTCATTAGTGTTCGAGTAATCTTGGTCACCGACTTCAGAAATGCCATTTTGAGAAAAACGCGTTTAAAGTTTCAATTTCAGTTTACACGAAGAAAATATTTTTTTTTGTAAACTTACATAGAGTCATCTATTCCGGGCCCATACAGAAGTATGGGCCCGGATACTTATACTTCAAAAAAATGCAATAAAAAAAAATCGATTTTTTCAAAATCCCAAGTGGGGGTAACCCCTTAAACCCTACGTTGACACATTGGGTCATGTTGGCCCGGGTGACTTGAAAAAAATGCTCTGGGATATTCTGTACGTCGGGGTTCTAGGGGTGAAAGTGACCGAAGGAGAGAGCTCTTTCGAATTCGCGGATGACCTGGCTATTATAGTCAGCGCGGAAGACGAGGCAGACCTAGTCTTTAAGGCTGACGAATCCCTAAAACGTATCGACGTATGGATGAAAAATTACGACGTGGTCTTAGCTCCGGAGAAGACAGAAGCAGTTATTATGAAGTCCTAAAAGACGTCCTAAAAGACGAGAAGACGTTTGTTTCACCCTAAGAGAAATCACCGTCGTGGTGGGAAAAATAGTGAGATATCTCGGAGTAAAGATCGACGGAAGTGGTTCTTTTTGCTATCACATTAAAGCAGCTTTTAAAAAGGCAGAATGTAGATCATCGGCACTTGCAAGGCTAATGCCAAGTATTGGAGGGGCGAGAAGCGAAAAATCGAAGCTTCTATGCAGTGTAGTACACCCCCATGGAAATTTATATACGCAAAAATATACTGCAAATTTATTTTATTAATGATTGTAATATATGTGAAATGTATGCCATATATTGAAAATACATGTTGCATATATGTGCCAAATTCTAATTTTCGTAACGCTTCTATATATGAGATGTATATGCGTGGTATTACTGTATATCAATGTATCATATATCAATGATATATGTAGCATTTACCCTGCATATATACCACATATATTTAGCATATATGTTGCATACGCACTGCGTACATACCACATATATACTGCATAAATGGTACATATATGCCACATATATACAGATATGCGTAGCATATCTGTATATAGTGTTTATATGTAATAGCGTACTTGAACTGTAAGTCAAGTTTTTTTAAGTTGAAGTTTTAAGTTTTATTAAGTTTAACTGTAATAGTGTTTATACACAGCATATATTTTTTGTCAGGAATATGTATCAAAAATGTATGCGTCATATATGACGCGTAAATGACACATATATGAATCATATATGACGCATACATTTTTGATATATTTTTCTGACAAAAAATAGATTGAAAATATATCGAAAATATATGCGTCGTATATGCCTCATATATGCATTGTATATAGTATTTATACGTAGCATATACGTTTTGGTCAGAAAAAATATATCGAAAATATATGGGTCATATATGCGTCATATATTTGGTGCATATATACTGCATATATACGTACGAGGGTGGGTTGAAAAGTTTCCGGCCTGACCAAGAGATGGTGCCACTAGGTCTAGTTTTGGAGCGGCGTCCTACAGTACCATTCCTACCGAGCTTGTATGTACAGTTTCAGCCCAATCGCTACGTTAGTTTGCGTTTGAGAGCACATTGCGCGAGACGCTTCCGTTGTTTTCGTAAAAATGGAAAAATTGGAAAAACGTGCTGTCATCAAATACTTCCATTTGGAAGGTTTTACACCAACACAAATAAAAGAAGAGATGGATTCAGCACTAGGAGACTCCTCCCCATCATATTCAACTATTAATCAGTGGGTTTCTGAATTTAAAATTGGTCGTGTGAGCACCTCTGACGAGCTTCGCTCAGGACGGCCCGTTGAAGTCACAACTTCAGAGATGATTGAAAAAATCCATAAAATAGTGTTGGAAGACCGCAGGTTGAAAGTGCATGAGATAGCTGAGACCTGTAGGATGTCAGCTGAACGTGTGCGAAATATTTTGCACAACCATTTGAACATGGAAAAGCTGTGTGCAAGGTGGGTGCCGCGTTTGCTAACGCTCGACCAATCGAGCGTTTGCTAACGCTCGACGCTACCGACAATTTGGCGCTGTATAGACGTAATCCAAACCAATTTTTGCGTCGATTCATAACTGTTGATGAGACATGAGTCCACCACTAAACTCCTGAAAGTAAAGAACAGTCAAAACAGTGGGTTGGAAAAGGGGAACTAACCCCAAAGAAGGCAAAAAGAATTTTATCGGCAAACAAGGTTATGGCTACTGTTTTTTGGGATGCGAGAGTTATGAGAAATGTATGAGTGTTGATGGAGATTATGTTGAAAAGAAAGCAAAAAAAATTTTTAAATATCGTTTTTCTTGGTCAGGCCGGAAACTTTTCACCCCACCCTCGTATATATATATGTAGCATATATTTTCTGCATATATTTTACATACATAAATTTCCATGGGGGAACCGAGCTCACAGTTGAAAACCTAGTGAATGAACTAATAGGACATAACCAGAAATGGGACATGATCAACGATTTGACGACCGAAATAATGGAAAGGGAAGAATCTGACGAGAGAGAAGTGCAAATACAGCCAGAATGAGGAAGAGACAGCGGCCTGATGATATGCTTCCCCAGTGGTTCCGGAATGGCTTATGATGAATAGAGTTTTTTTAGTGGGTGGAAGTCCCACAATACCATGAACAACACGGTGTCTTTAAAACATTTTCCCCTAACAAAAAAAAAGTCGTAGTAGTAGTAGTAATAATAATAATAATAATAATAATAATAATAATAAAGATATAAAGTGGAAGCGAACACGAGTTCGACGCCGGCGATTCAATCCTGGAATGTCCGATATTCACACAGATACCATCATCTATGAAGTTGTGTACCTTTTGCGATCCCTGGGATCATATACGATCTCGCGTGACACTGGAGAATACAGGGTATCATCGGAGGTCAGAGTTAAATTATCAGCGAACCCTCGTCGTTCAATTTCTGTCAATCGTGCTTGAGACTATCCGCATTATAAATGATATTTGACCAGAAGAGAGAAAGAGAGAGGGGGGGGGGGTGGGAGAAAGAGCGAATGACAGACAGAAGAGGAGAGCAGGGGGGGAGGACGAAAGATTCGCAGCAGATATCACGATGAGTGTCGATTATAAGGATCGATCGTGCTGTAGGCAATAATTCCCCCAACAATAATGACGCTGGCAGCTAATTCTTATCTCTTTCATCTCCTGTCCTTTCATTTTCATTCTTTCTTTTCGACTTCTTTCTCCTTTTAATTCGTCTCTACTCAGATATTACAGAGTCTCCGTGGGGTAATTATTGTGTTTAACCGGTGCCATTGTGTCAAATTGGCCGTCGCAAGCAGCTCAAATGATTCGATGCTGGCACTGACATGCGAACACCCATGTATATACGCGCAGAGACGTCATGAGAGGCTGCTGTTCCAAACGCTCATTCCGTTTTCACCGTTGTAAGAAAGGGAAAGAGACAGCGAGGGGGGGGGGCAGATGGAAGGGCGGAGGGAGAGAGGTAGAATGATAGAGATTCATTGCGACCCTCGTGGCTCTTTGGTCAACGAATATATATGGGGAGTCTCTTTCCTACACGTCGAAGACGCTCTTTCTCGCCTTTCAAACCTTGATCGAGAAGAAAAAAAAAGAATTTCTATTCAGTATCGCTACTGTCATTATTGTCCCTTTTGAATGCCGGAAACAAAAGAGTTCGATGAGTCACAACGAATTAGGCTCACGAAATAAATTCGTTTTCTTCAAAGATTTGTTCACTACACTGAGAAAAATAGAATAAAAAAAATACATTGGTTGATCCAAATAAATGTGCTGTTGCGGAGTGCCACCGATGTATGAGATTATTATAATACTACAAATTATTGGAAAATTTGATTGATTTAAATAACATATTGTTTTATTTGAAAAAGCTCTTCTGTTCTCTGCAAATCTACATTATTCTTCAAATAAAATTATATTCTATTGAAATCATTCTATATACAATCCGTAGATGTATGGATGACACAATTAAGCGGTTGCTACAACATTTTTTATTTTGTACAAAAATATAATCGATAGAATTAATTATTTCTTTACTGCATCGAAACGAACATGCCATGGGACGTAAGTTTTTCAATTTGTTTTAAATCTTAAATAAAAAGTGAGCATTAGAACGATCATCCACGATAGTAGTGGAGAGAATATAAGATATCCAATGGAATAGCTATGGAGAGAATATCAGATATTCAACTGATAGGAACAGATACTACACTTTGATTTTAGCCACAGGCCAAGAAGCGATGCTCTTTAGAGTTCCTCCGGCGTTTAAGTAGATTTTCGGTTCGCGCTACGCTTACGAGAATCGAGCCCGCGTGCGGCTTCTAGCGGTTACTCCGAGAACTACGGGTTTCCTCACCTATAATTTCGGTTGCGCTCTGCCATAATTTGGTTGAATTTTTTCAACAAAATGCGCAAGAAACACATTTTATTTTCGCATAATTTTTTAACCAATTCAAACATTTGCTTAACGCGGTCCTCTAGTTTCTCGGCTGTTTATTTACGGCTTTTTCAATAATTTTCTATGGGCAAAGCATCGAAATAATCAATCTCATTGTTTTTGCATAATCTTTATTAACATTTAAATAAGCTTTACAAATTTTTTGAAGTCAAAATATATAATAGATTAAACGTTGTAGTCGCCGACAGGAAGACATCAAGTAAAAGAGGTGCTTGACGGTGACCAATATTGCGGCTGTTCTGCTTATCTGAAATAAAAAAACCAAACGGCATTTTAATCTTCATATTTAAGACTAGCGATTGAACTAGAGTGAATTCTAAATTACAAAAATTGATTTTTTATACACTTTTGAAAATTACATTCTATTTTTTACTCATTTTTTCTTAAGTTTTTCGCTCGTACAAAAAAAACTATCGAAGCAATCATGATAATCCTAGTTCAATTGCTGGCTTATAACATATTAAAGATGCTGTATAAATTTGAACAAGATCGGTGCAGTAGTTTCTGAAATATCGTGGTCACCGTTTCGAAAAATGGTGTTTCGAGAAAAACGGGTTTGAAAGTATACCTGCTCCGTTCCAGGGCCGTAACTTGTGAACCACTTTGAATATCGAAAAATCCTTTGGCACACATTTTCTACACATGTTGTAGATGTGATTTATGAAAAAAAATCGATTTTTTCGACCCGAGAAACTAGAGGACCGCCTTAATATTTTTCAATCAAAATAAACATTAATATTTTAACAAATAATGTGCTTGGAAATCAATATCGGATATGGTGAAAAAAAACATATTTACTCAATAGAAATTTAATCTGAATCAAACGAGCGAAATTCAATTTTTCTTGTGTTCTCGAATCAGCAATATTCATGTTATGAAGTAAAACGCTTTTTTTGTTCGTTGCAGAAAGTGCATTCAAAACTATATAATTTGTTCGCGATAATTTTTTAGACAGTTTTAATAAGATATTGTTCTCGGCTAACAATATATCTTTTGAATGAAAAAAAAAACTTTAAATTTGATCATGTTATTAAAGTCAATAGCCTTTTGTTTGGACTAATAAATCCGATTATTTACACCGACAATTTTACAATTGAATCGACGAAATTTCATTCCATAACACCAATGATATTGGATCAATGATTTTTTTTCTCAGTGTAATGCACAATAGAAAAAAAATGCATGCACATTCCGACAAGAATTTGCATTTCGAAAAATACATGCATTCAGGTCGATGCTGCTTTAAATTTTTCGTTCGATCAAATTTCTCCGCAATCACGCCTCCCCTAAAAAGAAAACTAGTCAGTGAACTCGGGAACAGCAATTCGTTCTCTGTTCGTTTGAGCTAAGAAAAGCAGTGCAAATAATAGACGAATGGTGAAAACTACACTTTTTCTTCTGTGACACGTCGAACAGAGCCAAATCTCTGCGTGTTCAATTTTAGCAGGATTCCGGTGATTGTAAGAATGAAGGCAATTCCATTTCTATCGAGGTGCGCGACATGATTTAAGCGGCTTTTTTTTTATCTCGTCTCGACAGGACGTTAATTCTCTTTGAATAAATTCGCGATCGATAAATTTTATACTTTTCGGTCATTCGTTTATATCTGTTATACGTGAAGCATATCTCTCTCCGTCTCTCTTCCTCTCTCTCTCTCTCTCTCGTTCTCCCCGGGTGCCAAACTCTGTTATTCATTCCCGGCATGCGGAATTAAGCCGTAGATATGATTCGTCGCGGTGCGTGATTTTACCGCGAGAGAACGACCACAGAACCTCCTCTAAGCCGACAATTATGAATTGCCTCTCTCTCTCTCGCTCTCTCTCTCTCCCTATGCTTATATATACACACACGCAAATACCCACATATATATATGCTGTTGTGTACAGTAATGATTACCATACCCGGATTAGTACAGCTGGTCCTGCACGCCCGGGAGAACGGAAAAGAACAGGAGAATCATAAAGAGAGTTTGACCCATCCGCTAACAGGAAATCATACAAAGCACCGTAGTACACGATGAATATATTACATGTCACTCTCGAAGAGACGTGTAATTTGTGGCTTATTAGCGGCAAATTCACGCCACTCGCTCACCCATTGCTATATATTAGAACGTTATAATTGGAAATTGAACCGCGATGAGCCCGTCTGCACAACGCCGTATACGGGAACTCGGGGCAAGATGAGAACGCTAAGGTCACCGACTGAAAAATAAGTGTGTTGTCGGTATGTTGAAACAACACATAACGCGCGTGGTAGGTGTGTACTACGCGCTGGATGCGTTGGAACAATGCGTATTGCTCGTTTCTCCGTATAGAACCAACACGCTTTGTATTGGGTCTTGGCATTAACACGGCTTACACGTATTGCCAAAACAACACACTTGTTGGAACACACATAATGCGCGTTGAATCCTCGCATTTGGTCCCACACAAAACACTTCACCGTACAACACACCAGCAGCAAAACGTTTGCATGCGTGTTGTTTCTCTTTCCCTTTTCCGCTCCCTTTCTCTCTCTTGGAATATAAATAGTATGAGTATTAGTTTCAGTTTTAGTTTTAGTCTTAGTTTTAGTTTTAGTTTTAGTCTTAGTTGTAGTTTTAGTTTTAGTTTTAGTATTAGTTATAGTTTTCGTCTTATTTACAGTTTTAGTCTTAGTTATACTTTTAGTTATAGCCTTAATTTTAGTCTTAGTCTTAGTCATAGTTTTAGTTTTAGTCTTAGTTATAATTTTAGCCTTAGTTTTCGTCTTAGTCATAGTTATAGTTTTAGTTTTAAACTTAGTTGTACTTTTAGTTTTAGTCTTAGTATTCGGCTTAGTTATAGTTTTAGTTATGATCTTAGTTATAATTTTAGTCTTAGTTATAGGTTTAGTTATGATCTTAGTTATAATTCCAGTCTTAGTTATAGTTTTAGTTTCAGTCTTAGTTTTAGTTTTAGTCTTAGGTATAGTTTTAGTTTTAAACTTAGTTGTACTTTCAGTTTCACTCTTGGTTTTACTTTTAGTTTTAGTCTTAGTATTAGGCTTAGTTATAGTTTTAGTTATGATCTTAGTTATAATTTTAGTCTAAGTTATAGTTTTAGTTTCAGTCTTAGTTGTTCTTTTAGTTTTCGTCTTAGTCATAGTTTTAGTTTTAGTCTTAGTTATAGTTTTAGTTTTAAACTTAGTTGTACTTTTAGTTTGAGTCTTAGTATTAGGCTTAGTTATAGTTTTAGTTATGATCTTAGTTATAATTTTAGTCTGAGTTATAGTTTTAGTTTTAGTCTTAGTTGTAGTTTTAGTTTTAGTCTTAGTTGTAGTTTTAGTTTAAGTCTTAGTTATAGTTTTCGTCTTAGTGACAATTTTAGTCTTAGTTATACTTTTAGTTATAGCCCTAGTTTTAGTCTTAGTCTTAGTCATAGTTTTAGTTTTAGTCTCAGTTATAATTCTAGCCTTAGTTTTAGTCTTAGTCATAGTTTTAGTTTTAGTCTTAGTTATAGTTTTAGTTTTAAACTTAGTTGTACTTTCAGTTTCACTCTTGGTTGTACTTTTAGTTTTAGTCTTAGTATTAGGCTTAGTTATAGTTTTAGTTTTAGTTTTACCTTTAATCAATTCTATGACTAATCATAGTTTAAGATAATGCCAGTAGTGCATTGTATGCGCAATCAACATTATGCCTGATGTAATTCATCTGCACGGTGATCTTAGGGAGCTATGGCTACGCAGCACGAAATAAACATACGTTCTCTCTCTCTCTCTCTCTCTCTCTCTCTCTCTCTGTCGATGAATGTCAACTCATTGTAGATAGATCATCGAAGGATTTCATACGCCAGCATTTATTCGCAGCAATTTGTTTCAGGACGACTGGAAACCATCGAATATGGTAGTACACCATCGGAATAAATCGTCAGTGGCCAAAAATGCTTTTAGTTTTTTCACTTTAGAATGTACGCCAAGGTGGCGCTATATATATTATTCCTAAGCGTCCACAAGTGCACACAAAAAAGTGTGTTACTAAAATCAAACCACGTGGAAGCTTGTAGGAAGGTCATACAAAGGTAAATCGAATAATGTATGAAAATAACACGCTTCAATTGTGTTGATTTGGGCATCAATACATTTTAAACACGTTGAAATCAGCGACAAGCGTTTACACGCCTAAGGTATATCGCAACAACATCAACACATGAGTTGCCGTGTTGAAAACGACAAGAAGATTACACTCGAGATACGTGTTAAGGGGTTAGGCCACTCTACAGGCCGAAAAAATATGCTTTTTGGGAATTTTTTTTCAGAAAAACTACAAAATAAATCGGGATTACAAAAAGGGTGTTTATCATACATAGCAGTGACTGTATACCATAATTTTTTCGAAGCGATTCATTTCAAAATGGCGCCTGTGCAGCGTTTATCTGAAAACTGCATTTTTTAAGTTGGCCGGAAACATAACTCAGACAATTTTCAACTGATTCACTTGAAATCTTGGATATATCTTGAAAAATACATTGTCTATGGAAGTACGTAGGATTTTTTTTATATTGCATAGTTCATTTGTTATTAACAATTATCTGACGAAATTTGTCAATTACCAAAAATTTGGCTAAAAGATCGTCAGATAATTGTTAATAACAAATGAACTATGCGGTATAAAAAAAATCCTACGTACTTCCATAGACAATGTATTTTTCAAGATATATTCAACATTTCAAGTGAATCGATTGACAATTGTCTGAGTTATGTTTCCGGCCAACTTAAAAAATGCAGTTTTGAGATAAACGCCGCACAGTCGCCATTTTGAAATTAATCGCTTCAAAAAAATTATTGTATACAGTCACTGATGTGTATGATAAACACCCTTTTTTGTAATCTCGATTTATTTTGTAATTATTCTGAAAAAAAAAATCGCCAAAAAGTCTATTTTTTCGGCCTCTAGAGTGGCCTAAGGTCTTAAGGCGTTACCCCCACTTGTAGCGCAAAAAAGGCGTTTTTCATGAATTTTGTTAAAGAAAACTACAAAACTTTTTTAATCGATCAATATACCATCTTAAAGAACACATCTTGAAGAACTTTCAGTAATTTTTTTATTGAAAAATATTACATTGTTTAGTGGCAAATGGCCGTCAATGAAATAATGTTTTTATATACACGGTTTGCGGTGACCAACATTGCGGCGAAGTGGATCATCTGAAAAAAAAATGCGGATGGATTTAGTCAAATATAAGTATAAACTAGTCTTTAATCGAAGGATTTTAAAAAATATTCATTTTTCACAAAATGGCGGACAGTCAAAGTTAATGGTTCGATTTTAACGAAAAAAACGGCCGTTTTTTGGCTGTGAAACGGCCATTTTTTTCGAAAAAAAATCGAACGATTAAAGACTACATTTTTATGTATTAAATAAGCCTGCGAAATTTCAAGAAGATCGGTTCATTAGTGTTCGAGTAATCTTGGTCACCGACTTCAGAAATGCCATTTTGAGAAAAACGCGTTTAAAGTTTCAATTTCAGTTTACACGAAGAAAATATTTTTTTTTTGTAAACTTACATAGAGTCATCTATTCCGGGCATCAAAAAAACTGCACTTCAAATTGCACTTCAAAAAAATGCAATAAAAAAATCGATTTTTTCAAAAGCGCGGGGGTAACCCCTTAAAACATCGTTTCTGTTTTTTTCAGTGCATAAACTTCTTTTGAAAATCTTGGATTTCTTGCGATGGTTAAACAACAAAACAAAAGAAATATATATGATTTTAGCCAAGTAGATTTCGTTTCTTGGTTGCTGAAGTTATTAGGTGATCACGGATAGAGCAGGACTGGGGTGGGGTGGGGGATATTCAAATTGGGGTAATTAAGTGTCCCAGCACACCGGAAGGATGAGTTTTTCTCCTCCTCCTATTGCGGGAGACCCGACAGATAATTCGTTATCATTTATTCTCGGACACACGCGAGCCAATTAGCATTATCAATAAAACGTTAGGACTGCGCGTTATCGACTATTCTCGG
Organism: Ophion slaviceki; assembly: GCA_944452715.1. Classification (NCBI taxonomy): domain Eukaryota; kingdom Metazoa; phylum Arthropoda; class Insecta; order Hymenoptera; family Ichneumonidae; genus Ophion; species Ophion slaviceki. The sequence continues at coordinate 74,273,589 of OX101783.1, forward strand.
CGTCGTTTCGGACGTTTATTTTTGTGATACTCCGATCATGCTGTACACTCGTTATTTTTTTTTTTTTTTCGTTTAATCCCCACAATTCGAAATGTACAATCCACGAAGAAAAAAAATCGCACCGCATCATATGTCGATTTCCGTTTGTACAGCTTTTGTTTTTCATTCAACTGGATTCGTCACGAGTGAGCAAATGCGCGAGATTGTTATAGCAGAAACATGACTCGAGTTCTCGACGATCGCGTGAAAATAGGTATAAAGGTAAAACAGGTGATCGGGGATGGGAAGAAGAATTTTTGAAAAGTCGATCCTTGTACACGGAATATCAGCTGCTGATGCTTTTCGCACCGAGAGCTAAGGTCTCAGACGCTCGATAAATCATCAAACTCACGCTGTACTGCTTATTTCGCCTGTGTCTCGTAACGATCGCGATATCGTATTACTTCATCAATATAACGAGCCATCGAACTTTTCGTTCCGCGCGCACGAGCAACTAACTTGTTCTTCATGTGTGTCAATAACGAGTACTATGTGTATCAGGCTCCGTGCTTCCTCCATGCATTTTAACGGATATGCAGAACTCGTCGAGTCCAAGGGCAGAAAGATCGCACAGATAATTCACAAGATTACGTCCAACAGGTATTAATAATCGTCTTAGTTTGGAATTAAATTAAAAAAGGACACAGGATTATTGTCGCGATATCTTACATTTAATTAGAACTTCCTGTACAGAGTATGTTTGGGTTTGTTTGGGTTTGTTTGGGTATCGTCTTAGTTTGGAATTTAAAAAAAAGGACACAGGATTATTGTCGCGATATCTTACATTTAAAGGGTTACCCCCACTTGCGATTTTGAAAAAATCGATTTTTTTTATTGCATTTTTTTGAAGTATAAGTATCCGGGCCCATACTTCTGTATGGGCCCGGAATAGATGACTCTATGTAAGTTTACAAAAAAAAATATTTTTTTCGTGTAAACTGAAATTGAAACTTTAAACGCGTTTTTCTCAAAATGGCATTTCTGAAGTCGGGGACCAAGATTACTCGAACACTAATGAACCGATCTTCTTGAAATTTTGCAGGCTTATTTAATACATAAAAATGTAGTCTTTAATCGTTCAATTTTTTTTTTTCGAAAAAATGGCCGTTTTATAGCCAAAAAACGGCCGTTTTTTTCGTTAAAATCGAACCATTAACTTTGACCGTCCGCCATTTTGTAAAAAATGAATATTTTTTAAAATCCTTCGATTAAAGACTAGTTTATACTTATATTTCACTAAATGCATCCGCATTTTTTTTTCAGATGATCCACTTCGCCGCAATGTTGGTCACCGCAAACCGTGTATATAAAAACATTATTTCATTGACGGCCATTTGCCACTAAACAATGTAATATTTTTCAATAAAAAAATTACTGAAAGTTCTTCAAGATGTGCTCTTTAAGATGGTATATTGATCGATTAAAAAAGTTTTGTAGTTTTCTTTAAAAAAATTCATGAAAAAGGCCTTTTTTGCGCTACAAGTGGGGGTAACGCCTTAATTAGAACTTCCTGTACAGAGTTTCGTAAACTATTGTACGAGAATTTGAAAGTTACAAGGTGTATGAGAGAATATAATCCAAAATATGAAATATCTATTGCAAACTTAAAAGGAACTGAAAATGCATTCAATTTTTCTAGTGTTTTTTGAAGCGCTGTATCTATGGGGAAAATGGTCGTATCGAGATTGTAAAAAAGCGTTTTGAAGCTTCAAGTTTCTGGTTTCGAGATCTTTCAGCAAAAAAATGTGTCAAATACGGTTATCGCGCAATCATAAAAAATTGCGGGACAAAAAAGTCTTCCAAATTTTTTTTTTTTTTTTCAAGGCTCTACGAGCTTGGGATTTTATTTCAGTTAAATCAATATACGGGTCAGTTAACTGGTTTATTCAGCTTTAATTTTTTTTTGTCTCTCTACGTAAATTTTTTGCTGCGATATCCGACTTTGAATGGAAAAAGATCCTTTTGTCTTTGATCATCGATACCTCAGCAACCAATGATCGCACAGGGAATTAAAGAGCAGCGTTGAAAACTTGAATAAATTTCCTACAAAAGACCTTTTCGTTGATTTTTGAGAAAACAATTTTTTTTCACCCTCAACATTAATTTGAAAAAAAGTATAAAGAAATGACTTTTAATGGCTTTTCAGTACATATATCACCACCTTACAGCTTTTTGTTCTCGATATGACCATTTTTCGAATAGATACAAAAAACACTAAAAAACTTGAAGAAATGTTCTGTTCCTTTAATCTTTGGAGTGTATAACCAGCACTTTGGATTTGAATTGTCTGAAATAAATTTAACAAATTAAAGAGTCTTCTCACTTTAGACGCTAAAAAAGACTATTTACATGAATTTTTTTGACACGTTGATATGATAGATATTGATATAAAAGTTGTTACACTTGATAAATACACTTTCGAAATACATAACAAAAATTTTTTAAATGTATTTATGTAACCCAACCAGACTTTAAACGCGTTGTTCGACTTGTTGATAAAATCTTCGAAACTACTGAACCGATCCTTATGAAATTTTAACCACATATTCTTTACAACTATAGCGATAGCGCATATCAAGGATTTTTTCAAATTTTGATATTTACTTTTCTTTTGCCAAAAACGGTGAAAGAAAAACGTTTTTTCTTGTTTTTTTTTCGAAAAATGTCCGACACTTTGTTATTTTTGCATATATAAAAAAATCGTATGATACGCGCTACAGCCATTAACATACTGAATCTAAAATCGTTTGAATTTTGGTTTCGAGGATCCATCTCCGATATTTCATCAACAGCGCAGACCTACCATTTTTTTGGACATTTTTTAACTACCATTTTGCCATTTTTTAAAAAATGGTAGTCAAAAAAATTTTACCATTTACCATTTTTAACTATTAATGGTAGTTAAAAAAATTTTACCATTTTTTTAACTACCATTTTACCAAACTACCATTTTAACTATCATTTTTTAACTACCAAAGTTTGTTCGTCTATAAATAGTGACTTACGTAGATAATTTTTTTTTAAATTTATTTCAAAAGTGTATTTATTAAGTGTAACACAAAAGTGTATTTAATAAGGGTATCAAAAAAATTCATGAGAATAGCCTTTTTTAGCGTCTAAAGTGAGAAGACCCCTTAACAAGGGAATAAAAAAAGATTACAAAACTGCACCGCCGCATGAAAAGCATGGGAGGGGTGTGGGATTTATCGATTAGTTTCAAGTATATCATCGTTCGGACCACACCGGGCTCGATCGAACGTACATACGGTGCATTGACTCGTCGAGTCCCCGAATAATTCGAGAAAAAAAACTCGAGCGAGACACGATGAGGCGGGGATCTTGGAAATCGGCTGCGCAGCTTGTGGTCAGTTATTTTTTTTTTTATGCGACGTCGATCTCACGAATGTATATCTCATCGTGTCGTCGAACTCGGCCGGTTTCTAAACCATATACAGGTACACGTCAATCGATTTTTTTATATCGAGTATCGATGAAATGAAAAAAAAAAAAAAAAATCAGCGGTGCAAAAAAGGCATAGTTAATCGAATAATTGACACGCTGCCGCGGTAGGTATATTTCGCTACGAACGCGAGCAGAGAAACGTTTAGACGAGTGGCGAGCGTACCGAATCGCCGGAGACTCGTTGGCGCGGATCCGTACGTTCGATAACTCGTGTAATTGAATGGCCTTTCTTATCCTAAGATCACACAATAAATGTACTCTTGTTATTTATATTATTATTATTTTCGTTATTATTATGGACAAACAAAAAAACCCAGACAAACTTGTTTGTTCGGGTTTTTTTTTGTTCCACAATTTTGCAATTTTCTTTCCATTTTCCAAAAATATTCCCAATTTTTTTCCATAATAAAAAAGACCCCTATGAAAATTTATATACGCAAAAATATACTGCAAATTTATTTTATTAATTATTGTAATATATGTGAAATGGTTTTTTCCTTAGGTATACACGCTTTTTCGCGTTTGTTACCTATTCTTTTCCCATCATTAGCCGTTCTTTCCTCTACTGTTTTTTTTCTCCATCTTTCTCCCTGTTCCCCCCTCTTGCGGCCGCAGCCGTCTTCCCCCTCTGTATTATATTCATCATGACATTTCTGTCATGGGTATAGGGAAACTGCGGAAAACCTATACCAATACAGCCGGTCATCGAGTTCGCCCCCCAGTCGTGGAACTAGTCTTATTTCGCCGTGAAATGCCGAAGAAAAACATTTCACGACGAAATGTACGCGACTGGGTTTCGAACCCGGGACCTCCCGGTCCGCTGGTTTAGTGGCGAGCACGCTAACCACTAGACCATCGCACCGGTTTATATATGTGAAATGTATGTCATATATTGAAAATATATGTTGCATACATGTGCCAAATTCTAATTTTCGTAACGTTTTTATATATGAGATGCATATGCGTGGTATTACTGTATATCAATGTATCATATATCAATGATATATGTAGCATTTACCCTGCATATATACCACATATATTTAGCATATATGTTGCATACGCACTGCGTACATACCACATATATACTGCATAAATGGTACATATATGCCACATATATACAGATATGCGTAGCATATCTGTATATAGTGTTTACATGTAATAGCGTACTTTAACTGTAAGTTAAGTTTTTTTAAGTTTAAGTTTTAGGTTTTATTAAGTTTAACTGTAATAGTGTTTATACACAGCATATATTTTTTGTCAGGAATATGTATCAAAAATGTATGCGTCATATATGACGCATAAATAACACATATATGAGTCATATATGACGCATACATTTTTGATATATTTTTCTGACAAAAAAATAGATTGAAAATATATCGAAAATATATGCGTCGTATATGCCTCATATATGCATCATATATAGTGTTTGTACGTAGCATATATGTTTTGGTCAGAAAAATATATCGAAAATATATGGGTCATATATGCGTCATATATTTGGTGCATATATACTGAATATATACGTATTATTCTATTTTTCGTCACTATATATGCGACCGATATATATCTATGTGGCATATATTTTCTGCATATATTTTACATACATAAATTTCCATGGGGGGATTATTATGTACAAATAAAAAAAACCCATACAGTCTTGTTATTTCTCCTGTTTGATGCAATATTCTTAGAGATAACATTAAATCTGAAAAAGAGGATATTGAATTATGCTTCCATTCGATGAAAGAAACAGTAGAACATCAAATACTATATATTTGTAAATATAAAAGAAAATATTCTGACTAATTCATCAACGCCGAGCCAAAACCGCTGAAGCTAATTACATGAAATTAGGACAGTAGGTTGCTGTTGTCATGTAAGCACCCACTAATAAGGGATTTTTTGAAATTCAACCCTTAAGGGGATAAAAAAGGTGGCAAAGTTTGTATGGATATTTAAAAAAAACTCGTCGGATTTACTTGAAATATGGTATTCGGGCATCTTGACACAATTAATGAAACACGTATTTCACCGTTTTTCGAAATTCAACCCTTAAGGGGAGAAAAGGGGTGGCAAAGTTTGTATGATGATTTAAAAAAATCTGGTTGGATTTACTTGAAATTTGGTATTTGGGCTTCTTGACACAATTAATGAAACACGTATTTCAGCGTTTTTTCGAAATTCAACCCTTGAGGGTATAAAAGGGGTGGCAAAGTTTGTATGATGATTTAAAAAAATCTGGTCGGATTTATTTGAAATTTGGTATTCGTGCTTCTTGTCACAATTAATGAAACGCGTATTTCAGCGTTTTTCGAAATTCAAACCTTAAGGGGAGAAAAGGAGTGGCAAAGTTTGTACAAAGATTTAAAAACATCTAGTCGGATTTACTTGAAATTTGGTATTCGTGCTTCTTGTCACAATTAATGAAACGCGTATTTCAGCGTTTTTCGAAATTCAACCCTTAAGGGGAGAAAAGGGGTGGCAAAGTTTGTATGAAGATTTAAAAAAATCTGTTCACTTGAAACTTAGTATTAATGGCCTTCAACACAATTCTACGTGTTTTTTAATGAAACGTGCTCCTGAAATGTGTACTTGATTTTAAAAAGTAGCATTATTTAACGCCTATTTTAAAAAATATATGCATTTTTTTAATTGCCTTATTTACTGGTCCACCGATTTTGAGCCTCTGACACGTCTGCGATTTTTTGGTTCTTCGTATATTTGGTCCTGAGAAAGTCCAATTGAAGCTTAGATCAGACGGAAAATGTTTCGAGTACGAGTGTTTTTTGCAAAAATAATAAAATGAATTTGAAAAAATGGCGTGATAATATCCAATTCTAAGGGGCCAAGCTTAAATAGCCATTATTATAGCCCTCGTAATATAATACTCGTACTATATATATATATATATATATATATATATATATATATATATATATATATATATATATATATATATCGCGCTCTCTCTTTTTGCTTACATCGGGCCTATCGCGAGTTAATAAGCAGGCGCACGCGTTCTCTCAAAAGCTAATATACCGTTGGATAACTTCGTGATTCTCGAATGAAAAAAAGAAGCGCTCTCGCATTAAATAGCAAGGGGTAAAAACGTGGTAAGAAACGATCGAAACGGAAAGCGTACATGAGAAGATATTTTCGTGAAATTCTAATCAGAGCTTTGAAGATCCCGAGGAGTGCATCATTATGATCTTCCTTTGCGAGCTGAGGCTCTGTTCAAGCCTGTAACTTAAATCGACGCGTTGCTCCACTGCACAAACCGTCTGTCGAATCTCCCACGTATATTGGCCATTACCTTTTTCGGACAATTTTTAAACCTTCAGTTTATTTCTGACGATCTATCAGCTAGTGAAGTCTGAATAGAAGTGATTGAGGCGTTACCCCCACTTGTAGCGCAAAAAAGGCCTTTTTCATGATTTTTTTTAAAGAAAACTACAAAATTTTTTAATCGATCAATATACCATCTTAAAGAACACATCTTGAAGAACTTTCAGTAATTTTTTTATTGAAAAATATTACATTGTTTAGTGGCAAATGGCCGTCAATGAAATAATGTTTTTGTATACACAGTTTGCGGTGACCAACATTGCGGCGAAGTGGATCATCTGAAAAAAAAATGCGGATGGATTTACTCAAATATAAGTATAAACTAGTCTTTAATCGAAGGATTTTAAAAAATATTCATTTTTCACAAAATGGCGGACAGTCAAAGTTAATGGTTCGATTTTGACGAAAAAAAAACGGCCGTTTTTTGGCTATAAAACAGCCATTTTTTTCGAAAAAAAAAATCGAACGATTAAAGACTACATTTTTTTGTATTAAATAAGCCTGCAAAATTTCAAGAAGATCGGTTCACTAGTGTTCGAGTAATCTTGGTCACCGACTTCAGAAATGCCATTTTGAGAAAAACGCGTTTAAAGTTTCAATTTCAGTTTACACGAAGAAAATATTTTTTTTTGTAAACTTACATAGAGTCATCTATTCCGGGCCCATACTTCGGATACTTATACTTCAAAAAAATGCAATAAAAAATAAATCAATTTTTTCAAAATCACAAGTGGGGGTAACCCCTTAATGTTTCTACTTGAAAGAAATGATAACGAATCATTTTTCTAGAAAGCCTTTATATAAGTGAACAAGGAATACACAAGTGAAAATTATTTATAAATCGATCGGGAAAGGTTATTACTATTTTTCTTTCGTCTGTAAGAAAATATAGTATTTATGTTTTGATTTTCAGACCACAACATTTAAGTTGTTTACCAACATTTTTGGCAGTTTTTGTTAGCAAAACAAAAACGTTTGAATATTTTTTGATAATTCTAGTTCAACGAATGGAGACGTTGTGGCACACGTGGCTGTGAAATTAAAGAAAAATACAATTTTTTTCAGGTCGTCCAAGCGCTTCTGAAACATTTTAAAAAAAATTCAACAAAATCTAAAAACTTCAAACAAAATTTCAAAAAAAACTTCTGAATTAATTCAAGCAAATTTAAAATCGAAAATTAAAAGAGTTTCACCTCTGGATATTTAGTCCTAAACGCAACACTTTTCGAATTAAGCCATCCTACTCGTCACACTTTCTAGAGAAAGTAGTAAAAAAAATCTCGAAGGAAAATTCTGAAAAAATTCCAGGCGATCCAGTATAAACTCACGCAACTTTTTACATCTTCGACATTTCCTCTTAAACCCTACAGTTCTTGAGTTACGTTGCATTTTCCAAAATTTGTCTTTTCTAACCAAAAATGAAGTAACTTTGCGAAAAAAAATCGTACGAAACTTTTCAAAAAACGAAAATGGAGCTTCCGCTACCCCTTTCAACTTGATAATGGATAATAATGTAAATAAAAAAACGTCCATAAGCTATGTCCAATTTTCGATGGTCGAAAATTCGGCATAGCTTCGGGCAAAATAGCCGAAAATCGGTCACGTACAAAAGTGCGTACCGGGTCGAAAAAAAAAATCATAAAAACTATTTTGAAAAAGCAAAACAAAGCTGAATTTGTTCTCTTTAAAACACCGTTCGTTAAATTTGATTATTCTCTTTTTTGACGGTGCTATTCAATTTTTAGTGCGGCAAGAAATATCGACTGGTGTATCCAAACTTCTGAGCGGGAGTATATACATCTATAAATATAAATATAAATATATATATATATATAAATATAAATAAATAAATAAATAAATAAATAAATAAATAAATAAATAAATAAATATATATATATATAATGTCGAAAAAAGATATATATTTTAAAAACTCTCGCCGGAAAGATCGCCGGAAATTTCTCGTCGGTCAGTCACGGTTCACCACGGGGCTAGTATTCTCGAGTAGACGTATGATACAAGGTGCTCGATCGTGTGGCGTCAGCGGGCATATAGCACGATGCATATTACCTCTGATGCCTGCGTATAAAGGATCGAAGGATGCGCATCCGTACGTATAGGGGAATATAGGTACACATGTGTGTATACGCGAGGATACGTATATAAAGATACGGTTGTGGTAATGATGGTTTACGGCACCAGGGAGCGAGAAGAAACCGTGTAGGACATGCGGTGAGCCGCAGAACGCAACTTTGAAAAAGACCCTTACGCCCGTAATGCTCTCGTGCGAGCGGACGAGTATGTACAGAGCGATTCAGAATCGGGACATTTCCTCGATTATATTTTATGTGAGAAGAAAACAAAAGGAAACGATATCACGCTACGAATAAAATGCGACGGTGTATTACGATCGAAGGCGAAAGGGTGTTCGATACACTTGGGCGGTACTCGCATTCTACGCGTGAGAAAAAAAATCACCATGCTGTAAGAGGAAGTCATTAAATATGAGTTCTTGCGACAAATAGTAGGTAATTATTGAATAATTTGAGAATAATAAGAGTTACGTTGATTTACGGATTATGTATTAATATTATTTATTCTTGAAATAATTATTGCTTTATTAATGTGTGAATGAAAATTACCTTTATGGCGACACACTGGGTCGTTTTGATCCGGACGAATTTAAGATAACATTTTTTAGAACAATACAATTTTGTACTTTCCAAATTTTTATTGGGCAGGTATATCAAGACATGTTTAAAGTGTATACCGGATTTTTTTAAAGTAAAAACCGACCAAAACCTTTTAAGGCGTTACCCTCACTTGCAGCGCAAAAAAGGCCTTTTTCATGAATTTTTTTAAAGAAAACTACAAAACTTTTTTAATCGATCAATATACCATCTTAAAGAACACATCTTGAAGAACTTTCAGTAATTTTTTTATTGAAAAACATTACATTGTTTAGTGGGAAATGGCCGTCAATGAAATAATGTTTTTATATACACGGTTTGCGGTGACCAACATTGCGGCGAAGTGGATCATCTGAAAAAAAAATGCGGATGGATGTAGTCAAATATAAGTATAAACTAGTCTTTAATCGAAGGATTTTAAAAAATATTCATTTTTCACAAAATGGCGGACAGTCAAAGTTAATGGTTCGATTTTAATGAAAAAACGGCCGTTTTTTGGCTATAAAACGGCCATTTTTTTCGAAAAAAAATCGAACGATTAAAGACTACATTTTTATGTATTAAATAAGCCTGCAAAATTTCAAGAAGACCGGTTCATTAGTGTTCGAGTAATCTTGGTCACCGACTTCAGAAATGCCATTTTGAGAAAAACGCGTCTAAAGTTTCAATTTCAGTTTACACGAAGAAAATATTTTTTTTGTAAACTTACATAGAGTCATCTATTCCGGGCCCATACAGAAGTATGGGCCCGGATACTTATACTTCAAAAAATGCAATAAAAAAAAAATCGATTTTTTCAAAATCGCAAGTGGGGGTAACCCCTTAAAGGATTCTTGCAATGATTAAAAAAAATATATATTCGTATTATTCCCAATGTCCCTTCCTATCCCTCACAAGGGATAACTCCACTGTAAATGTCTAAAATTAAGGGATTAGGTCACTCTAGAATTTTCGAAAAATCAATTTTTTTTAATGGTCCCCTAGGACCTCAAAAATAACGTCCCAAAAGATTATGGCCGGGAAAAATCTCTAAGTACTCGGTTTTCGAATTTTAGTACAAGGTTTAGTACAATGATTTTTTACTACTCAAAACTTCAAACGCGTCTATCTCAAACCTGCATTTTTTAAGTTGGCCGGAAACATAACTCAGACAATTTTCAACCGATTCACTTGAAATGTTGAACATATCATGAAAAATTCATCGTCTATGGAAGTACGTAGGATTTTTTTTTATATTGCATAGTTCATGTGTTATTAACAATTATCTGACGATTTTTTAGTCAAATTTTTCATTTTCCACTTTAGAAGTGCGCCATTTGGCCAAAACTCAACATATCGAAAAAATCCTACGTACTTCTATAGCAGTTATTATATATAATCGAAAAAAATTCGTTGGCTCATTATAATTAAAAAATTACAGGAACTGTTTGTCCGGTCGTGGACTCTGGAAAACCGGAGCCGTCATCGCAAAAACGCTGAACAGCCGCCATTTTGAAATTAATCGCTTCAAAAAAATTCGTGTATACAGTGACTGGTATGTATGATAAACGCCTTTTTTGTGATCTCGATTTATTTTGTAGTTTTTCTGAAAAAAAAAATCCCCAAAAAGCCTATTTTTCGGCCTCCAGAATGGCCTGAGGCTTTAAGCGATTTTTTTGGTGGAAGGACAAGTAGGAAGATAATAATATTCAAGGATGTCATTAGGGATATATTCAAGTGAACAAAACAAAGTGTATGTTAAAAAATTATACAAAATGGTGACGCTGGAGCCATTCTCACGAGGCATGTGGGACTTGAAACGCTCTGCGGCACGCAGTGCAACTGACGCAAATTTGAATGTGAAAAAAATTAACAAAATTCTATCAATTTATACGAGTATGGCTCATAGGAAATTTTGAAAATATCAATTTTTGTGTAATTGGCAAGCATTTAAAGTAAAAACTTAATTTTCGACAGAAAAAAAGAACAATCATTTGTTAATAAATCATGTTATAATTTACTCATTTCAAAATCCCGTACGTTTTTTTTCGGAATGTTATTTTAAAGACGTGCACAAAATTTGGAGTGAATAGAGTGAAAATTGTTGGAGTTATGCTACGTGTTGTTTTGAAAAATTCTGTTCCGAAAAAAACGGTCGATGTCTCGTACACGGGCCAGCCACTGTCACCCACATGAGCCTGCGGGCCTTTTTTTTACAGGTACCAAACTTTTTTCCCCTCATCTGAGACGGTTCAAAGTATCTATTAAGGCAATTTAAAAAAATCAGTTTTTTGAAAATTCTACAGTGGTGTTACCCCTTAAGGGCTTTTCCATTTTATTCTTTGCGCGCTGGGATTGGCAGATTCGCAGAACGCAGATAATGACAGAGCTTCGTTCGATCATTAGCCTCCAAGTTTGACAGCTTGCCTTTATGGTAGAAGTTGCTTTATCTATTGACGTTGTGCTCTCTCTCTCTCTCTCTCTCTCTCTCTCTCTCTCTCTCTCTCTCTCTCTCTCTCTCTCTCTCTCTCTCTTCCTTTCTCACGTATGTATCAACGAAGTATTAGATAATTCAACATTTCATATTTTCATGACGGCAGAATGATTATTTTCCTGGATCGTCCTGTACGCCTCGATGTAATCAGGAATCCTTGGTGGCTTATGAGAGAGTCGCATGTGCGTCGAGCCTTAATTACCTTGTCTCGCCGGGACCCGTTTTCTGTATCCCGGGAAGATGCGGATCGAATAAAGAGACACGTATATAAAAAGTCGGAAAGGGGATAATAAAAGTCGTGGAAACGAAATGAAAAAGTCTCTCTCATTGCTTCGTGTAATAAATTTTCGATCCAAGTATACACGTGTATCCTTGACTTTCTCTCCTTCCATCTTGGAAAGTGTATCCCGGGACTATGCCGATGCACTGGGATCGACGTCAATTCGCGTCAAGGCGAAGCAACAAAGTCAATTTAAATTGCATTACATGCCGGATGGTCGAATGATTATTCTTCGTGGCGAACAGGTAGGTGGTTTACAAATGATCATATGTACATGTGTATGAATGCACATATGCGTAATGTTACAAGGATCTACACTCTCGTACAGTTCGGTCCAAGAGGGACTGCAAGCTTGGAAAAATGTTTCAACATTTGGGTCCCAAAGTTTCAAGATAATTTTAGCTTTGAAACAAGGTAAAGTTTCGGGATGAATTTACCTTTGAAACAAGGTGAAGTTTCAAGATAACTTAAGCTTTGAAACAAGGTAAAGTTTCAAGATAACTTTACCTTGAAACAAGATAAAGTTTCAAGATAACTTTAGCTTTGAAACAAGGCAAAGTTTCAAGATAACTTTGCTTTGAAACAAGGTAACGTTTCAAGATAACTTAAGCTTTGAAATCAGGTAAAGTTTCGAGATAACTTTAGCTTTGAAACAAGCTAAGTTTCAAGATAACTTTAGCTTTGAAACAAGGCAAAGTTTCAAGATAACTTTATGTTTGAAACAAGATAAAGTTTCAAGATAACTTTAGCTTTGAAACAAGGCAAAGTTTCAAGATACCTTTAGCTTTGAAACAAGGTAAAGTTTCGAGATGACTTTACGTTTGAAACAAGCTAAAGTTTCAACCTAACTTAAGCTTTGAAACAAGGTGAAGTTTCGGGATGACTATAGCGTTGAAACATGGTAAAGTTTCAAGTTTGAAACTTTAACTTTGAAACAAGGCAAAGTTTCAAGATAACTTTAGCTTTGAAACAAGGTATAGTTTTAAGATAACTTTAGCTTTGAAGCAAGGTAAAGTTTTGAGATAACTTCAGCTTTGAAACAAGGTAAAGTTTCGAGATAACTTTAGCTTTGAAACAAAGTAAAGTTTCAAGATAAATTTACATTTGAAACAAGGTGAAGTTTCAAGATAACTTTAGCTTTGAAACAACGTAAAGTTTCAAGATAGCTTTAGCTTTGAAACAAGGTAAAGTTTCGAGATAACTTTAGCTTTGAAACAAGGTGAAGTTTCAAGATAACTTTAGCTTTGAAACAAGGCAAAGTTTCAAGATAACTTTAGCTTTGAAACAAGGTAAAGTTTCAAGATAACTTTAGCTTTGAAACAAGGTAAAGTTTCGAGATGACTTTACGTTTGAAACAAGCTAAAGTTTCAACCTAACTTAAGCTTTGAAACAAGGTGAAGTTTCGGGATGACTATAGCGTTGAAATATGGTAAAGTTTCAAGTTTGAAACTTTAACTTTGAAACAAAGTAAAGTTTCAAGATAAATTTACATTTGAAACAAGGTGAAGTTTCAAGATAACTTTAGCTTTGAAACAACGTAAAGTTTCAAGATAGCTTTAGCTTTGAAACAAGGTAAAGTTTCGAGATAACTTTAGCTTTGAAACGAGGTGAAGTTTCAAGATAACTTTAGCTTTGAAACAAGGCAAAGTTTCAAGATAACTTTAGCTTTGAAACAAGGTAAAGTTTCAAGATAACTTTAGCTTTGGAACAAGGTAAAGATTCGAGATCATTTTAACTTTGAAACAAGGTAAAGTTTGAATATAATTTTAGCTTTGAAACAAGGTGAAGTTTCGAGATAACTTAAGCTTTGAAAAGAGGTAAAGTTTCAAGATAACGTTAGTTTTGAAACAAGGTGAAGTTTCGAGATAACTTTAGCTTTGAAACAAGATGAGGTTTCAAGATAACTTGAAACTCTACCACGTTTCAAAGCTAAATTTATCTTGAAACTTTACCTTGTTTCAAAACATTAGTTTTGAAACAAGGTAAAGTTTCAAGATAAATTTAGCTTTGAAACGTGGTAGAGTTTCAAGATAATTTAGCTTTGAAACAAGGTAAAGTTAGTACACTAACTTTATCTTGCACTCAACAGATCGTCGCATAAAAAAATAATCAATAAAAAAAACAAATTCGTACGGAAGTCCGCGGCGCTTTTTTCCAACTAAATTCTACTTGTAATGATGTCTATTAAATTGAATAGAGAGGATAATCGTCTTGTACATTCATCTGGTTTTGAATGGCTTGGTTGCTCCATATGTCAGTAGGGTATAGCTTAGTCGAAACAGGATGTCGATTGATCATTGGATAGCGAAGAAATCCATCAGCCAAAAGTTCACGTGGTCGTGCGTGGCCTCAACGCCACAGGAGAGTTAACATCGCGAAATATAAGTAACCATCAATCCACACGGAGGTTGATTATGTTTCATTGAAATCAGTCGGATGATCCATTTTAATTCGTCCTGGTATTTGATATTTTATTTGATGGAAGGAATACTCGTGCACAAATGGACACTCATTCTTACTCTCGTCAATTCTGATAAATTGAAGAGCAACTACATCGTTGAAATATTGCTATGGATTTCCCAATACCGGAGCAATTATAAATAAACTCTTTGATATGTGATGGGTGTCTCAAAATGACCTGATATTTTAAACTGCGCGCCATTTTTTTTTGTAGCGAACGTAGAGTACTAATCTTTGACAATTGGCATCAGGAAGTATTGAAGTTTAGTCATGGAGAATTACACGATCGAGCAATGCATAGAAATTGTTTCTTCCAACAAGATGGCGCAACATACTCGTTCAACAAGATGGCGCAACATATTCTTTCAACAAGATGGCGCAACATATTCGCTCAACAAGATGGCGCAAAATATTCTTTCAACAAGATGGCGCAACATTTGCTTTCAACAAGATGGCGCAACATTTTCTTTCAACAAGATGGCGCAACATGTTCTCCCAACAAGATGGCGCAACCTGGATTCGTGGTCGTGTTATCTCGTGACTTCTTTTTTTGGGGTTTTCTGAAAGAAAACGTGTATGCCAATAATCCACAGACCATTCCGGAAGTCAAGGAAGCAATTGGACGCACCATTGATGAAATTGGTCCCTAATTATGCCAAAATCTTATTGAAAATTTCGGCAAAAGAGCGAACGGATGCAAACAGGGACGAGGCGGTCATTTATCGGATAAAGTTTTTCACACATAACCTCCATGTTTGTACCTTATATTAAAATAAAAATACTCGTACTTTTCGAATAAATAACACGTTTTATTAATAAATTTAAATGTCAGGTCATTTTGAGACACCCTTTACTATCACAGGAGGAATCTCTTTCCGTAACAAGTAAGAACTCAAACTTGCGTCTGATGTAATGAAAACTTATTGCGGCTGAGCTCCTACGGGAGCGACAACCAATGAAGAAACGACAATAAAAATTGCAATTTATAATACATTTTCCAACTATCTGAGGGTGACTGTACATGGTGTATAACTGTAAGCAGTACCGACGTCGTTCATTATTAGAGAAACAAATGTAGTTAGCCATGTGTTTGTGGGTTTCTTTCATCAATCTCTAACTGGTCCCTCTCACAGTCGTCGTTCTTTACCGCCGGTTGAAAGCGCTCCTCGGCTTTCGAACTTCAACCTTCCCTCTTTCTCTCTCTCCCTGTCCCCCTTTTTCTCTCTCCTACGCCGAGGAACCATTCGAGAAAGCTTGTTGCACGCACCTGAAGGGATAAATTAAATACTTATACTCATATCGACGGTAGGGGGACGGGAGAGAAGAGGAAGAAAAATGCGCGCACGATCTGTCGGGGCCGCCAAAGAGTGCCGCACTCCACGGCGCGCGCTTAACGCCAGATAACGATAATTAATTACCCACGACTTCGATATCGACGGGATGAGCTGGAATCGACGCCAAGAGGAGATTCGGAGTAAAATGATCGATACTGAGATCTGTCCTGGGCCTCTTTAGGACAGCAACCCTGGGTTATCACTTCCATTAGAATTATCACTGATCTCTCTCTGGCTCTCTCTCTCTCTCTCTCTCTCTCTCTCTCTCCGCCCCTCCCTCACTCGCGTTTTCACTATGGGGAGCAGTGATGAATTTCCACTACGTGCAATTTGTGGACAAAATTAACGAACAGAATATGCTTCATCGGATCGCGAGATATTTACCTAAAAGTCGTGCTCCGAAATCGCCAATCAGGCAAAGGAATGTGTAAAGAGAACAAATAAACGTAGACAAAATTTTTAAACCAATCTTTTATTTAAAAGGTACTGTACTAAAAAGTAAAAAATAATGTTCCGTAAAATTTAAAATCAAAAGATTATAACTAAAAACTAGTCCCTTCCTTGGTCACTGGTCATAGGTGCAAGTACTTCAAAGGTACACGACGTAGATATTGCTGAAATATGAAACATACATTTTAAAAGCTGAAAAGCACCAATTGTAAGTTATAACAATCATCGAATCAATCGGTTCGTTCACACTGAGAAAAAAAATCATTGATCCATCATTGGTGTTATTGAATGAAATTTCGTTGGATCAATTGTGAAATTGTTGGTGTAAATAATCGGATTTGTTAGTCCAAACAAAACGCTATTGACTTTAATAACATGATAAAATTAAAAGTTTTTTTCATTCAAAAGATATATTGTTAGCCGAGAAGAATATATTATTGAAACTATCTAAAAAATTATGGCGAACAAATTATATAGTTTTGAATGCATTTTCTGCAACGAACAATAAAAGCGTTTCAATTCATAACATGAATATTGTTGATTCGAGTACACAAGAAAAATTGAATTTCGCTCGTTTGATTCAGATAAAATTTCTATTGAGTAAATATGTTATTTTATTTTTTTCACCATATCTGATATTGGTTTCCAAGTACATTATTCGTTAGAATATTAATATATTATTTTGATTGAAAAATATTAAGCAAATGTCCGAGTTGATTAAGAAATCATGCGAAAATAAAATTTGTTTCTTGCGCATTTGGTTGAAAAAATTCAACCAAATCATGGCCGAGCGCCACCGAAATTATAGGTGTGAGGAAACCCGTAGTTCTCGGAGTAACCGCTAGAAGCCGCACGCGCGCTCATTTCTCGTAAGCGTAGCGCGAACCGAAAATCTACTTAACGGAGACTTTGTCCTTGGAGTGCCATATGTCAGGTGTTTACATTTTATTTTTTTTAAAGGAAACGAGTAAAGCTTTTTGAGTGTGGTTTTTTTCTTGCTTTTATTCATGATATACAGAACGTTAAAAAAAACCAAAATGGCGGCCGTTGCAGCTCCGCGAAAACAGGTCCTCAAATCGCGGGAGGTAAACGGCTGACATCACTGCCCCCTCTTTGTTGATCTGAAACACAAATTCAAAGCATATTATCAATCTGTGACCCTTTGGTCATGGAATGACGGATGGGTTTTTCGTTTAGTACAAATTTCGGAAAATGGCGGCAATTTAAAAAAAATCGAATTTTCGCGTTTTTTTCGCATAAAAAGATAAATAATAAATGCAAAAATGTATCTATCGAAAAAACGATCCGTCATTCCGTGAAGACATATTTTCTGAGTATGCTCTCCAAATTTCAGGTCGATATGTTAATTACAGCGGTCAGGAGAATGTCAGCCATTTTTAAAAACGTGTTTTCGAGAAAAACGCGTTTAAAGTTTTATAATGTGTTTACACAAATGTGTTTATAATTACCGCTAATCGGCAATGCCTGGTTCATAGAGGCATCCCTCCTCTTCTTCTAGCTGCTCATGTTGAGCTCAAATTGATTTTTTGAAAATTTCAAGGACAAAGTCTCCCTTAAACGCCGGAAAAACTCTAAAGAGTATCGCTTCTTGTCCTGTTTCTTATCAGTTGAATATCTGATATTCTCTCCACTATTATCGTAGATGATCATTCTAATGCTCACTTTTTATTTGAGGTTTAAAACAAATTGAAAAACTTACGTCCCATGGCATATTCGTTTCGATACAGTAAAGAAATAATTAATTCCATTGATTATATTTTTGTACGAAATAAAAAAATATCGTAGCAACCGCTTAATTATTTCATCCATACGTCTTCGGATTGTATAAAGAATGATTTCAATAGAATATAATTTTATTTGAAAGATAATGTAGATATTCAGAGAACAGAAGAGCTTTTTCAAATAAAATAATATGTTATTTAAATCAATCACATTTTCCATTACAACAGCAGCACATTGATTTGGATCAACCGATATATATTTTTGATTCAATTGGTTTTATTTTCCCGGTGCACTTTTTTCAAGCTAACGTGATTCCGATTTTTTTCATCGATCAATCGCAATCAATAGTCAATGGGGTTCGCATCTTTGAAGGTCTTATCGGCCCCGTGTACTTTCAACGAGGATAGCGTTGTGCGAATTGGTTCAGCGTACTCGGCGTCTCGTTTGCAATCTGCGGGGGAGATCGTCAAATAGAAATTTATATCGTACATAGAAAACGAGACCACGGTGGGACGATAAAATACGAATCGATAGTCCTCTTACCTTCACCACCACTCCCCTCGCCGCTATTGGGATCCCATGGCGCTGTTCCAGGTTGGCCGCGAATTGCCAACTCTATCACCGTGTGTACTTGTACCCACGGTAGAGCAAAAAGATTGCGAGAAGTACAGCTTTGTCGACCAGTGCTATGAATATCATCGTATATGTGTGTATGTATATTTGCAGTAAAGTTTAAGGAGAAACGGTTGGTGGTATACAGAGAGGTTAGACGATGGGCCGAGTAGCAGGGAAGACCGACAAAAACCTTCATCGCTTCCGCAGTGCTTCTATCCATAAGACCGTAACATCAAGATGGTGAATCGATCGACGCGATCTTCTCTCTTATTTTCTCGTCGAGATCGAAAGAGAGGGAGAAAGCGTAATGTAGGAGTAGAGGAGATCCAAGAAGAGGGAATAATCTATCGATCCGTCCAGTCGAAGTAACGACGCGTGAACCCGGAAAAGAGAGAGAGAAAGAGAGAGAGAGAGAGAGAGAGAGAGAGAGAGAGAGAGAGAGAGAGAGAGAGAGAAAGAGAGGGCCGAGATCAAGAACGGCGGGAACATAAATACCTGTACGTGAAGAGCAATGGAGAGAGAGGGTGCGCATAGCGAGCATTCGTAACGGAACACGAATAATCGACCTGTCGATGATTCCAGGGGGAGTCCTACCGATCGCGAGCCAAGACTCGCAGGGACTCTTCCAACTCCGTATAATATTGGATCAAAGTAAAGGGTGTCTTAAGGCGTTACCCCCACTTGTAGCGCAAAAAAGGCCTTTTTCATGATTTTTTTAAAAGAAAACTACAAAACTTTTTTAATCGATCAATATACCATTTTAAAGAACACATCTTGAAGAACTTTCAGTAATTTTTTTATTGAAAAATATTACATTGTTTAGTGGCAAATGGCCGTCAATGAAATAATGTTTTTATATACACGGTTTGCGGTGACCAACATTGCGGCGAAGTGGATCATCTGAAAAAAAAATGCGGATGGATTTAGTCAAATATAAGTATAAACTAGTCTTTAATCGAAGGATTTTAAAAAATATTCATTTTTCACAAAATGGCGGACAGTCAAAGTTAATGGTTCGATTTTAACGAAAAAAACGGCCGTTTTTTGGCTATAAAACGGCCATTTTTTTTCGAAAAAAAAAATCGAACGATTAAAGACTACATTTTTATGTATTAAATAAGCCTGCAAAATTTCAAGAAGATTGGTTCATTAGTGTTCGAGTAATCTTGGTCACCGACTTCAGAAATGCCATTTTGAGAAAAACGCGTTTAAAGTTTCAATTTCAGTTTACACGAAGAAAATATTTTTTTTTTGTAAACTTACATAGAGTCATCTATTCCGGGCATAAAAAAAACTGCACTTCAAATTGCACTTAAAAAATGCAATAAAAAAATCGATTTTTTCAAAATCGCAAGTGGGGTTAACCCCTTAAAATGACCTCACACTTAATTTATTAACAAAACGTATTAGTTATTTGAAAAGTACGAACATTCTCATTTTAATATAAGGTACAAACACGGAGGTTATGTGTGGAACACATAATCCGATAAATGGCATAAACGGACTGGGAAGACATATTGTTTCAACATAATGGTGCAACCTGCCACAGTGCGAAACAATGCAGTTATTGCAGACGAAGTTTTACGGTCTTGTTAAGGGGGTCCTCTCTGGAAACTTCAAAAAAATCGTTCTTTTTGCATATTGTTATGGTGTGAACTTTGAAGAATATTTTGAGACCAACCGCCCGAGTAGAAATATTGTGAGGCTGGCCTGATATTTGATCCAGGCCTGATCACGTTGTAGCACGGCCTTACTTGAGGCATGCCTTAATTTGCCTGATCCGGCTGGTGTCAGGCCGTAATCAGGCAACTGGATGTACGGTTTCCTCCAGTTGCCTGATCCGGCTACCCCCATGGAAATTTATGTATGCAAAATATATGCAGAAAATATATGCTACATATATATATATATCGGTCGCATATATAGTGACGAAAAACAGAATAATACGTATATATTCAGTATATATGCACCAAATATATGACGCATATATGACCCATATATTTTCGATATATTTTTGTTAGAGTTGTGGTGGATTGCGACGAAGAGAAAAGCCGTGAGGACAAACGAGATTATTTATTGAAAGAGAACAATGTTAATTTATATGTGAAAACGTGATCGTAAGTGACTCGGCGTTATGCAAGAGACGATCGTGCCAACATAATGGCGTTACAACGCGCGAGCGTCGGCGAGTCGAGAGGGCGCCCGAGTGGCGCGACAGCAGCGCTCTCCCCAAGAGTGGCGCGACGGCAGCGCTCTCCCCAAAGAGTGGACTTCGTACTCGAAGGGCGCGGATAATTTGAATATCCAACACTCCCCCTTAATCCGTGTCCGAGAAATCCTCCCTTGGGTGCAGTCCCAAGCCAGACACACATCTCGAATGCTTATCACCCGAGAGAGGTTTGGTGAGGATATCAGCGGTCATATCCTCGGTCGGAAGGTAGCGTATCGCCAAGATACCATCGTTTACCGCCTGACGCACAAAGTGGTGGCGGATGTCAATGTGCTTCGATCTCGAGTGATGCACAGGGTTGTTCGCCAGCGCTCCGGCGCAGCGGTTGTCGTTGAAAACCACGACGCCCGTGAAATCGGCGCAACGTAGCTCCCGCAGGAAGCTGGTCAGGTACTTGGCCTCCTTGGCGGCCTCCGCTATGGCCATGTACTCGGCCTCCGTCGAACTCAAGGCGACGGTTTTCTGCTTACGTGATTCCCACGTAACGGCTCCCCCGCAGATCGTGAAGACACATCCGGTGTAAGAACGTCTGTCGATGACGCAGTTCCCCCAGTCCGCGTCTACGAAGCCTCGCAGCGGATCATCGCTGTTGTTGTAGACCAATTCCAGATCCAAAGTCTTTTGTAGGTATCGGAGCACCCTTTTTGCGGCGATCCAGTGTTCCTTTCCGAAACATGAGTTGAATTGACTAAGGGCACTTACGGCGTGCGCGATGTCCGGTCGTGTACCGGTGGCGGCGTACATCAACGCCCCGATCAACTCACGATACGGATAATTGGTCGACTCATCGCGTTCTGTTGTTTCGCCCTTCGTCAGCTTAGAACCGAGGGCAACAGGAGTGTTCACCGGCTTGCAGTCACCCATCCCGAAGCGCTTCAGCACTTCCGTGATGTACCCCCTTTGGGATAAGGTCGCCTTTCCGTTCTCGCTTCGAATTTCGATACCCAAACAGTACTTGGCGATGCCCAGATCTCTTACCGCAAACCTTTTTGCTAGCGTCTTCTTGATTCGATCATCCAGGGCAACATCGTTTGAGACTATCAATATGTCGTCAACATATACGAGTAGAAAAGCGCGCACGTGGCTGTGTACGTACACGCAAGGGTCACCGGCAGTCGGCGTGAAGCCGATGCCGCGCAGCACCTTGTCTAACTCTATGTGCCACTGTCGACCAGCCTGGCGAAGACCGTAGAGTGCCTTATTCAGCCTGCATACTGCATTCGGCTCTCTAACCTTTCGAAGCAAAGCTCGGGCTCGATTGCGGATCGTATCGTCCTTTTCCTCGCGTACAATCCTCTCAAGTACATCCTGCAGCGAATTCGGTAGCTCCATGTAGACGTCGGTATCGATCTTCCCGTTCAAATACGCGGTTTCGATATCGAGTTGAGATATCCTCAGTTTCCATTTCACGGACAACGCCACCAACAATCTCAGCGAGCTGATACGAGCCACAGGGGCGTGAGTGTCGAAGTACTCGATGCCTGGCCGCTGCGAGTACCCTTTCGCGACGACTCTCGCCTTTCGCCGATCCAAGGTCCCGTCGGCACCGTATTTATTCCTTAATACAGTTCGGCATTTGATTACCCTTACCCCTTGCGGTTTTTCAACGACATCGAAGGTATCGTTGCGAATGAGGCTGTTCATCTCGGAGTAGATAGCGTCGACCCACTCATCTTTGTCGGGTCCCGACATGGCCTCCGCGTACGGCACCTCGGTGACGTTCAACGCGACGTTCTCCTCCTCGGAATCCGCAAGCTCGTCATCTCGCGATTCTTGTGGATCTTCGCTCTCGCTTGACGCCTCGACAGTCGGAGGCGGATGGTACTGCTTCGCCGGACGGCCGCGTTTGCCTGTTAAAATCTTTCGCGGCCTGCCGCGACCGTGTTTCGCTTTGCCGCCAGCCCCCGTAGACGCGTTGCGCGCGAGCCGTCCTGAATTTGGCTCGGTGCTCGTCGAGTCCACGTCCGACTCCACGTTCGGTACGATGTCGTGACCAATCTCGACCGCTTGGACTGGCGCATCGTCGCACCGATCATCGGCGATCGACGTCGGGTCGTCCGAATCGTTCGGACTCGGATGGCTATTGGCATCGTCCATTCCGAACCCTTCCATGAACCTCACGTCGCGAGTGGTGTGGATTCGTCGATCGGCGGGTACCCATACTCGATAGCCTCGGCAAACTTCTGAAAAACCAACGACTATACCTTGAATTCCTTTCGGGGACAATTTATCCCTGTTCGGAGATTTGTCCAACACGAAAACTTTCGTTCCGAATTTTCGCAGGTAACTCAGGTCGGGCCTCTTTCCAGTCCACAACTCGTACGGAGTCTTGACGTTCAAGAGCTTCGTGGGACATCTATTGCGGACGTGATTCGCCGTCGCAACGGCCTCAGCCCAGAAGGATTTTGGAAGCCCCGAATCCATCAGCAGACATCGAGCGGACTCCATGAGGGTCCTGTTCTTTCGTTCGGCGACACCGTTCTGTTCGGGTGTGTACGTGGTGGTTAGACGGCGCCGGATCCCGGCCTTCAATAATATTTCGTCCATCGTCGCGTTGCAGAACTCAGTTCCGTTGTCGGACTGAATTGCCTTGATTCGCCTTCCGGTTTGCGTCTCGGCGTAGCTCCGGAATTCCAAAAACCGGGCTGTTACGTCTGACTTCCTCTTAAGAAAGTAGACGGCGGTCCATCGGCTGTAGTCGTCCGTGAACGTCAGAAAGTATCGCGCGCCGCCCTGCGACTCAGTTCGCATCGGCCCGCAGACGTCGGCATGGATGACTTCAAGCAATTCCGTTGACCTTCCCTTGCGACTCTCGAACGGCAGCTTTGTGAGCTTTCCACGAGCACACGTGTCGCAGGAGGGAAGTCGCTCGTCGCTTTCGAATGTCAAGCCCGACACCATGTCGTTTCGACGCATGAATGACATGTCTCCCCAATTTAGGTGACCTAGTCGTCGATGCCATTCCATCGCGACGCTCGGTGTAGTCGTGGACACGTTGCACGCCGCGTCGTTTGCAATGCGTAAGAAGTATAAGTCGCCTTCCCGATCGGCGACTGCGCGCGTATTGCCGTCTGCGTCTCTGATATACGCGTGATCTCCTACGAACAGAACGCTATACCTCTTGTCGATAATCTTCGATACGGACATGAGGTTTGTTCGTAGATCCGGTACCAGTAACGCATCCGTGAGCGTAATCTCCTTGGTCTCCCCTCTGTTTGAGGACCTTATACTTACGTCACCCTTGGCGGTTGCTCGGGCCGTCGTTTCATTCGCCAGTTTCACACCTGATTGCGTTTTGTGTGCGTTCGCGAAGAGTCGAGGATCGTTACACAGGTGGGAAGTGCATCCACTATCGAGGCACCATCTCGCACTCGCAGCTTGATGTTTCGCTCCGGAGACGGAGCCGGAGGCGGAGACGCTCTTCGCCTCACATGCGTAGAAGACGTCGTTGGCGACGTTCGCATTTGGAATGTCCCTTTTCCTCTTATAACAATCGGCTGCCCTGTGACCTCGTTTTTTACAATGAAAGCATTTCATGTTTTGTACGTTGGAAGGATTTTTGTTACCTCGTTTGCCGCCATCCGCGGCGTCCCTTGACGTCTTTGGCAGATGCTTCGAATACAAGGCGTTGGTATTCGCCTCGGTGTTCCTTAGAGCCTTACTGTCGTGTTCTTCGATTATTTTGATCATGAGCGCGTCGATGTTAGGCAGATTGTCGCGCGATTTGATCGCGCAGCGAAAGTTTTCGAAGTTCGATGGCAGGCTATGCAGGAGCATTATCGACAACAAGTCGCCGTTGATTTCGATCTCCATGGCGCTTAATTTGTCGACGATATCCAGGAATCGCGGCATATAATCGCGTACGTCGTCACCATCGCGCATTTTCATTGTTAGCAACTGTTCCAGGAGTGCTGCTTTTCGCATGGGTCCTTGAGAGGCGTAAACGGATTTTAATTTATCCCATACCTCCTTCGACGTGTCACAATTGCGGATGTGCTTCAGTTCGCTTGGACTGATGGCTAGTATCAGATCGCTCTTAGCTCTGCGATCCTGGACGATCCAGTTATTCAACCCAGCTT
>OX101783.1:74919470-74985463 GCA_944452715.1 Ophion slaviceki
ATTCACAGCGTAATAAATGAAATGTGTGTTTGGCATACTTACGATGCAGTTGGATCTCCGATCTGGAAATATGTCCATTAAGGCCTTAGGCCACTCTAGAGGCCGAAAAATAGGCTTTTGGGGATTTTTTTTTCAGGAAAACTACAAAATAAATCGAGATTACAAAGAAGGGTGTTTATCATATATGAAGCATTCCACACCAAGTGAAACACTAAAAAATCATGTAATTTTTAAATGGGCTCATAATTTGTTTTTATGTTCGTTCGAGTGTCAAAAGCAACTACAATTTTTTTGAGATTTTTAAATTGGATTTTACCCTCGAATTTGGATACCGGGAAATTTTTCTCGATTTTTCTCGATTTTTTTCGATTCATTATACTCAAAAAGTGATGCATTGTACAAAAAAAAAACGTCAAAGAAGAAAATTTAGATTTTCGAATGTACTTTGCAATCATCTATGTTTCGTAACTGTTAAAAATTCTGCTAATGTATTTTTCAACAAAATAAGGTAAACACAATTTTTTTCGCCAAGTTCGCCCACTTTTATTTTTCTATAAATTTGATAGAACTTTCGTTGATGTCATAACAAACTATAGAAAAATTGGCACGATGGAGAATTCATATCTTCCAATTATTTTTTAAGGTTAGCTGATGAAGAATTTTATCGAACCCTGGATATTGAATATCGACACAACAGCGGATTGCGACGAATATTTAGTGTTATCTAGAACCATTTTGTCCTCCTCCTTTCAATTCAATGATGGGTTTGTTTATCCGCCTCGAAATTTTTCATTTACTCACCGGTTCTCGTAGCGTTATTCTCGTATCAAAAAGAAATCTTGCTTCTCGTTTGTTGAATGATCTGGTTTGCTTACTCTCAATGCTAATACAATTGATTTTGCGGAAGAACTCGGTCAAAACGATTCGATACTTTCTTATTCGATGTGGTTTTCTATATATATATTAGTAGTATTAGTAGGCTAACTATATTATGATTCACTCATTGTTTAACGATAAAAATATTCAAAAATGAAAAATTTCGAGGCAGACAAACAAAACCATAATTTAATTGAAAGGAGGAGGACAAAATGGTTCGAGATAATACTAATTATTCGTCGCAATCCACTGTTGTGCCTAAAACAATGGTCGATATTCAATATCCATGGTTCGATAAAAGTCTTCATCAATTAACCTCAAAAAATAATTGGAAGATATAAATTCTCCATCATGCCAATTTTTCTGTGGTTTGTTATGACATCAACGAAAGTTCTTTCAAATTTATAGAAAAATAAAAGTGGGCGAACTTGACGAAAAAAATTATTTTTACCTTATTTCGTTGAAAAATACATTAGCAGAATTCTCAACAGTTACGAAACATATGATTGAAAAGTATATTCGAAAACCTAAGTTTTCTGCTTCGACGTTTTTTTTACAATGCATCACTTTTTGAGTATAAAGAATCGAAAAAAAAAAACGAGAAGAATTTCCCGGTATCCAAATTCGAGTGTGAAATCCAATTTAAAAATCTAAAAAAATTGTAGTTGCTTTTGAAATTCGAATGAACTTAAAAACAAATTATGAGCCCATTTGAAAATCACATGATTTTTTAGTATACAATAATTTTTTGGAGCGAATAATTTAAAAATGGCGGCTGTGCAGCGTTTATCTCAAAACTGCATTTTTTAAGTTGGCCGGAAACATAACTCAAAGAATTTTCAACCGATTCACTTGAAATGTTGCATATATCTTGAAAAATACATTGTCTATGGAAGTACGTAGAATGTTTTTTTATTGCATAGTTCATTTGTTATCAACAATTATCTGACGATTTTTTTGGAACGTAAGAATTTGCCTAAAAAATCGTCAGATAATTATTAACCCCTTAATAAGCAATACTTCGTTCTCACATTTTTTTACTTCAATCTCATTGTTCCGCAATGTTTGTAAACATTAAATGAACCGTCATTCGTCTTCGTCGTCTCAATCTTTGCATTTTCTCCATTAAAACATTTCCGTCTTTTTTTCTCCAAATTACAAGATACAGCTGCGTGTTGTCCAATTGATGAAGGACGTAAATTGACGGATTTGCGGAATCGTGAACCTCAGTGCAGACAAGCCTTCACTCAAGGAACGATCTAAGATCAATTAACAAACTCATTTGCTCGTGCTGACATCCAGAGACGAATGAAACTGTTGCTGCATTCCTACCGTTAGATAAACATCAGCCGTTTTGGAAGATGGATTCGTTTAGTCGCAACGAATTCATTTACCACCAAATCAACGCCGGAAAACCGCTTTAAACTAGAAGCGAGTGAAATCAGACTGATTGCTTTTTCACGAGAATCCTTCTCGACGAGACGCTTGGTATACTTAAGTCTCGATTGTAAAATCGATGGCGCACGTAACGACTGCTGGATTATCGGGACCTCGATCTTTCCGGAATGGGGAGGCTGAACTCGTATCGATTTGCTATCTCGGGATAACTTCCGTTTTGCGAAGATTTCAGGTTAAACTTGAGACAAGAAAGTCGATGATCGAAGGCCGGCTGAAAAGAGAGAGAGAGAGAGAGAGAGAGAGAGAGAGAGAGAGAGAGAGAGAGAGAGAGAGAGAGAGAGAGAGAGAGAGAGAGAGAGAGAGAGGTGGAGAGAAATTTCCGTCAGGAGATAAAACTCGAATATAAGCTCTAGTATCCTTTCTTTTACATATCCCTCGGTGAGAAGAGTATTTCACGCTTACGGTGCCCTAGAGCTTGCGGGATCGATGGAGAATAACGGAAACGCGAATGGTGAGCAAAACCACTTCGCCCTTGTACCGTCTATGTCACACACACACACACACACACACACACACACACACACACACACACACACACACACACACACACACACACACACATACACATATATACACACACACATATATGTATACATATATGTGTGTAAAAGTAGTAAAAGTCCCATGGTTTTGGCGATAAAAATCATCTGCTTTTGATTTTCATTTCATTTATATATATATATATACATACATATATATATATATATATATATATATATATATATATATATATATATATATATATATATATATATATATATATGTGGCGGTCCTGCTAGTTCCACCATCCCACCGCTACGCGGCTACATCGTTCCAGCGTTTCTCACAAGCGGTCGCAGGGGCATGCGTTAGAATATATACACCGTCTCTCCCCTAGATCCTAACACCCAGCGCGTCTAGGGCAGGGTACAGTGACACAGCCCTACTGATGAGTCTGTCACTGTACCCGAGACGAAACGCAAAACCTTCTTTTCCTGCCTCCTCCTATCTTACCGACCTTACAGAACCTGGACAAGCAGCGGGGATATAACTACAGGAGTAGAGAGTCACCGACCGAATCTCTACATATATATATATACAGGGTGTCCCTCTTATCTCTGCCATTTCCTAGATCGATCCTAAAAACCCGGTTGAAAAAAGTTATAATTTGTAGAAATGAAAATCAAAAGCAGATGATTTTTATCTCGAAAACCGTGGAACTTTTACTAAAATGAAATTCCAGCATATAGTGAAACATGATCTGACCTATCGACAGTTGCAGAGTTATCCATTCATAAAAGGACACCCTGTATATATATATATATATATATATATATATATATATATATATATATATATATATATATGTATATATGTATATATATATATGTATATATATATATGTATATATATATATATATGTATATATATATATATATATATATATATATATATATATATATATATATATATATATATATATATATATATATATATATATATATGTATATATATATATATGTGTGTGTGTGTGTGTGTGGGAAAAAAATATTCTAAAACCCATATAGCTAAGAAATATGGACTATCAGTATTTCTGGTTGTTTCGAGGACGCCTTCGACGTCGTATGTCTTCAAAATGGCCGTTTTATAGCCAAAAAAACGGCCGTTTTTTTTTCGTTAAAATCGAACCATTAACTTTGACTGTCCGCCATTTTGTGAAAAATGAATATTTTTTAAAATCCTTCGATTAAAGACTAGTTTATACTTATATTTGATTAAATCCATCCGCATTTTTTTTTCAGATGATCCACTTCGCCGCAATATTGGTCACCGCAAACCGTGTATATAAAAACATTATTTCATTGACGGCCATTTGCCACTAAACAATGTAATATTTTTCAATAAAAAAATTACTGAAAGTTCTTCAAGATGTGTTCTTTAAGATGGTATATTAATCGATTAAAAAAGTTTTGTAGTTTTCTTTAAAAAAAATCATGAAAAAGGCCTTTTTTGCGCTACAAGTGGGGGTAACGCCTTAATACACTTGAACTGTGTTGTTTTAATTTTAACGCATTTCAACGCATTTTTTTCCGTGTTACCAAATGCATACTTCTACATACTTTGAACACACGTCATACACGCCGAGTTTTTGCACTGCAGAATCTCGATGTTTTTTCGCTGATTGCTCGGATTAAATTTTTAATAGCACATCTTACGTATAAAATAAAGGACCATTCGATAAGATTCACACGAGCAATCTTTGTACGAAGAATTCTTCGGATTATTCTAGCGCGTGAGGGAAGAATAAAAACTGTTTCAAATGGCTGGAGAAATTGCAGTGTATTCGATAAAGAATAAAAAAAAGAAAAGATCTTCCCTCCTCATGGTTGTGTCTGGCGCACGAGGTCGAGTCGTTGCACCGGTCGACTGGTTTTTCTCAATCCCCAGCGAGGATGAGAAAAATTTATCACATGAAAATTTCATGAGTCCCATGGAAGTTCGCAAAGTGGCCCCAGACGTTACGCGCGCGAACCTTCGACGAGAAGATTTCTTTCTTACTTTCTTCCCTCCCGTGCACCGACTTCTTTCTTAATTCTCTCGTCTCGCTCGGGAGACGCAGAGAAATAAAAGAAAAACGATAGGCGCCCTACGTACGATCGTAAACACGTGAACCACCGGAAAATTCTCCCGAGACTGCCGACCAATATTTTTCGCAGAATTTTTTCTCGAATTCCAATGTAAACCCTTGACGGTTTTTAAGGGGTTAGGCCACTCTAGATGCCGAAAAAATACGCTTTTTAGGGATTTTTTTTCCAGAAAAACTACAAAATAAATCGAGTTTACAAAAGAGGGTGTTTATCATATATAGCAGTGAATGTATACAATAATTTTTTTGAAGCGATTAATTTCAAAATGGCGACTGCGCAGCGTTTATCTCAAAACTGCACTTTTTAAGTTGGCCGGAAACACAACTCAGACAATTTTCAACCGATTCACTTGAAATGTCGAACATAGCTTGAAAAATGCATTGTCCATGGAAGTACGTAGGATTTTTTTTTATATTGCATAGTTTATTTGTTTTAATAATTATCTGACGATTTTTTGGGCAAATTTTAGGAAAGTATCTCATCAGATAATTGTTAATAACAAATGAACTATGCAATATAAAAAAAATCCTACGTACTTTCATAGCCAATGTATTTTTCAAGATATATTCAACATTTCAAGTGAATCGGTTGAAAATTGTCTGAGTTATGTGTCCGGCGAACTTAAAAAATGCAGTTTTGAGCCGCTGCACAGCCGCCATTTTGAAATTAATCGCTTAAGAAAAATTATTGTATACAGTCACTGATATGTATGATAAACGCCCTTTTTTGTAATCGCGATTTACTTTGTAGTATTTCTGAAAAAAAATTCTCAAAAGTCTATTTTTTCGGCTTTTAGGGTGGTCTAACCCCTTAAGTATAACCCTTTTCAGTTAAATCCTTTCCGAAAATTCACGATGAATTGTCATAGGCTCTTCTTATTCTCTCTCTCTCCCTCTCTCTTGATGACAGCAGTTCTTAGCTTGTCCCTTTCTGCTACTTTATAGTCCTAAACTGATTCGTACAGACATACTTATACTATTACCTACCGTAACCAAATTAGAATTAATCTTAACCATTATCAAATATGTACAAAATTGGTGCTTCCATTATTTTTATTATTATTATTTTATATACAATATTAGTACAATATTAGTATCTCATATTCAAAAGTTATCTGTGTTATCGACATTTATATCTAAATTTGCCCCATGATTGCTACCAGGGCATGAAATAAACAATCAATCAAACAACCAATCAATCATTTTAATTTTTAATTTTTTAATTTTTTTCTAGAGCACTAAATAAACTATCTATCTATCTCTCTTTTTTCATATTCAAAACTCCCTACAATTCCATTAAAACGAATCGACTTTTCGAAATAATTTTCTCCCGTTATTTCGGTGTGCAAAAAAACGAGGCGACTACTTTTCATAAAGTAACGAAGACTTCGCGGAGGTGGGAAAATTCCCTAAAGGAAAAAAAATGGACGAGCGTCGCATGTATAAAATTTCATCGCTGAGAATACACGCACTCTTCGTTGGGCGAGGTACTTTATCGATAGTGCTCACGTGACCACCATCGATGCACTTGCCGCACGTAGGTAATTTCATTGACAGGAGAGCACTTTCGCGCGAATCGGGGGGCCGTGTAAGTGTCATCCAAGCATCCACATAGCTGCGACTACACGTACTGCTTGACAATTGAACGCGAAAAAATACGATCAACATGCTTCAATGTTCCAAGTGATGTTGATTTCTTTTAATTATTAGGAAGCGATACAGAAATATACATATGTATTC
Source organism: Ophion slaviceki (assembly GCA_944452715.1). Classification (NCBI taxonomy): domain Eukaryota; kingdom Metazoa; phylum Arthropoda; class Insecta; order Hymenoptera; family Ichneumonidae; genus Ophion; species Ophion slaviceki. The sequence continues at coordinate 74,926,171 of OX101783.1, forward strand.
GCTGTTGAGAAAAGTGAGGGCTACACCTGCACGACGGTTTTAATGTTAAATTATGCAAGCGGCACTGCCTTTTATATAGACTGAATATGTCTACAGGGTGTCCCAGAACTGAATGCGTTCCTTGAAATGGGGGGTTGGGGGTGAAATTCTGATTCGATTGATATAAGCATGTATGGGTCTCAGATCAACCCCTGAATTACTATTAATTTTTAAAGGCGAGCCAATCGGGCGCGCTCGATGAGCCGGCGGATCGCTCACCGGCGTCCGCCGGCTCATCGGGCGCACCCGATTGGCTCGCCTTTAAAAATTAATAATAATTCAGGGGTTGATCTGAGACCCATACATGCTTATATCAATCGAATCAGAATTTCACCCCCAACCCCCCATTTCAGGGAACGCATTCAGTTCTGGGACACGTATATACAGGGTGTTCTGCTACGAATGGATAATCCTGCAACTATCGATAGGTCGGATCATGTCCTACTACATGCTGAAAATTCAGTTTAGTAAAAGTCCGATGGTTTTCGAGGTTCTGGGCTTTATGTAATGATCTGAATCGACAATAACTAAGAAACTTTCTAAAGTCATTGGCACAATATGCGTAGTACATTTTTTGTACACCGTAGGCTATCAAAGTCAGATTTTTTAATTGGCTTGTATGAAAATTCTGCATAACATCTTTTTTCATAAAGTTTCCCTACCATTTAAGGTTAAAAAGAAGACTTTTCTACATAAAACAAATAGCCAAGACTGTTTTTTTTAAACCCGGTAAAAAAGGTATCATTTGTAGAAATGACATGCGAAAAACCAAAAAAAAAATGATTTTTATCTCAAAAACCGTGGGACTTTTGCTAAACAGAAATTCCAGCTTTTAGTAGGACATGATCCAACCTATCAGGTCTGCATCAAGTCTTGCAATGAATCCTAATGTTTACGTATACTTCTCGCTTATAGCGTTAACCATATTATAATTGCGGTGTCAACAAATTCTAGGGAATTTCACTATCCCCTCTTTGCCATGGACGTTTTTTTTAAATCGTGGACTTTTTTCTTAGTGCTAATTCAACACGAACGTCATTATCATTCAAAACGGCACATTCTCCGCCCAACGGACCCCGCACAAGCAGCATCGTATTCATTTTAATCGAATTAATCTTGCTGGCGAACAGCACGAGTGGAAAAATATTGTTAGATGGGTGTCATAAAAGTTCAATTGATTCGAGGGCAAGCTCACCGAGTAAATCGAATAAATCCTATTCTTCTCAGGTTAAATTGGATTTTTCAAGTTTGGTCATTTCCGGCTTCTTCGGTATTTTCGCCATTCCATCAACGCGCCATTTTGATTCGATATCCTCTTCATCGATCGGCGCGACTCGGCAATTCGCAGAGTTTCTAGGTGACAACTTTAATACACCTTTTCGCGGACATGTCCACCCCTTTTTCTTTCTCTCGCTTTCCGTTACTTGAGTCTCACCGTTTCCAAAAGCTCTCGTGTCGGACTGGTCAACGCTTGCATTTCAGCTGAAAATCTCGAGCCTTTTTTACGGAAAATGGCCGAGTGAAAGAGGAGGAGAGAGATAAAGAGGAAAAGGGAGACTGTACGAACGGGTTTCTATCTCAGTTGACTTTCCTCTTTCTCCCGCTGGCCATGTGCCTCTCTCATTATAAAGGGTGTCACCTGCCATTTTAAATAGCGCTATTTTTTTTGTGGCGAACATAGCGTACTGATCTTTGACAACTGGCATCAGGAAGTTACTGCAAAAACTAGGCGTGTTTGAGGTGTGTTCAAAGTATACAGAAGCAACACAACACAAAGGCCAGACACGCGTTGCCATGTTGATTCCACACACTTGTACATTTGGTAACACGCAATGCGTTACAATTACACACGTAAGTGTGCAATTTTTACGCATTACATTTTTACACACCTTCGTAGCTGTCCCCGTCAATAACACGCTCATTCGAACACACATAAAGCGTGTAGAATCAACATACAAAACGCATACTTACACACATTGGACTAAACAACACACGTTGATAGCAACACACGAGCAAAAACAACACGGGAAAAAGCAGCACAGTTTGAGTATGTTAATTGCGAGTTATTGATCATATGTTTTAAAAATTACCTTGGTTACGGCATCACGTGAAACTCATTAGTTGAGTTGACATCGATTGATTAACCGGTTAATTGACGACCACATTTGGTCTTAACTTTTTGGTTCATTTATAGATCATTTTTGAGTTTGTCACGTGGAAGAACCTGAAATTGAAATCTATTTTCGGAAACCTCGATAGCTGCATTGAATCTTTAGCGACGTATTTTTGTTTCGTGGCCATCACCCATCCCGCCCATCACCCATCACCCATCCCATGTATAAAACAGTGACAACCCTCATACATACTACAGAGTAATATGTAAGTACTGTTGAGTTCAGTTCAATAAATGCATATATTTTGACGATAAAAAGCTTTTGTTATTCAATTTATTATTTCGCCGCATCCCATGTATATACAGTACTGCGAAAATAAGTGTGTTGTTTTTACACACTTTGAGTATGTAAATGGCTGTAGACACTTTTTACACGTTTTTAAGTGTGCAAGAAAATAACACACGGAAATGTGTTGTTTGAACGCATCTATTTGGATTATTTCTACACCGTTATTTTTCACATACGTTAAAACGTGTAAAACGTGTCTATATTCATTTAGACACCTAACTTGTGTAAAAACAACGCATTTGTTTTTGCAGTTTATTGGGATACACTGCAAAACTGCGCATTCCATGTATACACAATATTGCAAAAATAAGTGTGTTGTTTTTACACACTTTGAGTGTGTAAATGACTGTAGACATTTTTTTACACGTTTTAACGCGTGTAAGAAAATAACACACGTAAGTGTGTTGTTTGAACGCATCTATTCGTGTTATTTTTACACCGCTATTTTTCACATACGTTAAAACGTGTAAAATGTGTCTACAGCCATTTACACACCTAAAGTGTGTAAAAACAACACATTTGTGTTACGTCCCCGTGAACTTATCGAATCTTAGAGAGGACGCAACACGGTGTTGACTTCGCTTTCGGGTCAAGACAATTAAGTCCTTTACCCAGGGACGGAAGTCACGTCTTTGATATGGGAAGAATGACGGTTGGATAATGCGTTGGTCTCGAGGAAGATCGAATAATACGAGAGTTTTTGCATAAATGCTTTGCTTACTCTATTTATTTCCAGATAATTCGCCGTTTGTTCCTTTCGTTGCAATGGTCGTCTAATAATCGTAGTTATAATTTATATTATCGGCGGTAAAGTTTTAAGATTTGGATTATAGTGGCTACAATTTCTTCGCGATTATAATGTTCACACCGAGATTACATGGAGATTAAATAGTTATAATATTAACACGTATGTCGAACGATTTGTAGTGTTCGTACAATGGTTACACGAGATTAAATAGTTACAACATTTACACACGATTAAATAGTTGAAATGGTTGCAATGTTCAAGATAACGATATAGTTCTTTGAAGGCAATTGATTACAGCGGTTGCGGTTTAGATTTAGGCTGTATTCGATAATTAAAATAGATCTTGCAGAGTCTTGAGGTTGAAAGATACGGTGATGATGCAAGGGTTTAGATTTGGTAATTTGAACTCCTCGTGATGGCTGAGACTTCTTTTGAGGAGAGTCTTTGACCGATATTGGAAGTTGAATTGCGACTGGACAATACGTACAGTGAACCTTGCTGAATTTCAACTGGTAGGCTTCGGTGACGGTACCTTTAGCCGTATGGTTGAGACTGAGACTGCGACTGCTGGACTGGTACCACTTCGATGACTGCTGCGACTGGCTGCTTGCTCACGACGACTTAGTCTTCGGACTTGATGTTGAGATTGAGACTGACTGACGTAGATTTTAGCCGCGTGGTTAAAATCGAGACTGCACTCGTTGACACTTTGACTGAGACTGCTCGATTGAGATTGAGACCTCGACCATGAGGTCGAGATGGAAACTGAGACTTTGACCGCGACTGACTGATGCGTAGCTCCGGCCACGGGGTTGAAGTCGAGACTAGACTGAACTGAACGCGTTGAAACTTCGACTGAGATTGCTCGATTGAGATTGAGACTGACGGATTGAGACTGGAGATTGAGAGTAAGACTGAAGTAGCTTTGGCCGCGAGGTTGAGATTGAGACAGATGGATTGAGACTGGATATTGACCGCGACCGGCTGCGGCGTAACTCCGGCCACGGGGTTGAAGTCGAGACTGAACTGAACTGAACGCGTTGAAACTTCGACTGCGATTGCTCGATTGAGATTGAGACTGAAGTAGCTTTGGCCGCGAGGTTGAGATTGAGACAGATGGATTGAGACTGGATATTGACCGCGACCGGCTGCGGCGTAACTCCGGCCACGGGGTTGAAGTCGAGACTGAACGCTGCTGTGTTCCAAGTCCTTCCTTTTATACCCCTTTTTCGGGGGTGGTCTTCTCTCGAAAGGTCTTCCACGTGTCGAAAACCTTGGGTGACTTTCCCTCTCCGATGCTTGGTAATTTCACTAAGAGGTTCTCTTCGTGTCGGTACTCGTGGTGGGTATTCCTTCAATTCCTGGCATAGTCGGTTTTTACGATCCTCCGGATATTAATAATCGTGGGTCAGAGGTGCCTCCTTTTATAGTTCAGTCGGTGGCTGTGATATCATCGGGCTTGTGTCGGCTAAGCGTTTCCTTCTCTTTTCAACCTGTGCAAGGGGTGATTCGGCTGATTCCGATGTTCAAGGTACCCTTGGAGTTTCATGACAAAGCCCGCCTTCTTGGCGCCGATAGCTTTCATGAAGATTATTCAGATGTTTCTTGTAGGTATGAGCTGGATACCAATATCAGATGTAGCTTCATTTAGCTGATTTCCGTTTACGAGGTGCTTTGAGTTTTTACGACAAGCGTGCTTTTTCGGTGTTGCTTGTTCTTAACTAGAATATTCGCGTGCCTCCTGTAGGCTTGGGCACGTGCTGCAGGCAACAATGTTTCGCGGGGTGGTTCGATCACTCGATGGGGTGACTGCAGTTGGTGTCCTAATATCGTGGTGGTCCAGAGATAATTTGTAGTGGGGTTGGGGTGGCGTGCGTCGTAAGTAGGCTTTGCGCCGGTGGTAAAAATCGTGGTGACCTAGTAATTCTGGGAGTGCAGATTTTTATGGGTACGAGAAGGGGTTTCTCTTCCCTCTCCGATATCCCTGTATCGTATTGATTCGCGCTTCCACGTGTAACCCGTCCAAAGGGTAGTCTGTCTCAGAGGTGACTCTCTCGTTGTGGTACATGTGGAGGATATCCTTCGAATTCTCAGTTTTATGATCCTCGAGTGCTGGTCCAAGTGAGTCGGTAGAGGCCTTGCTTTTTAACGACAAAATTCGCCTTTTCGGCGCCAATAGTTGTATATAGAATATGATCCTCGGGTATTGATCCATGGAATCGGTGAAGGCCGGGTTGACCAATGTCGCCTTTTCGGCGCCAATAGGTTGTATATAGAATATTCCCGGATGTCTTTTATAAGTTGAGGCTCGAGCTGAGAGCGTCAGTAGTCCGCGAGGAGGTTCGGTCGGACGATGGGGTTAACGAAGTTGATTTTTTTGGTGACGTGGTGGTCCAGGTTTAGTGGAGTTTATAGAGTGAGTGTGATGAAGCGGGGCATACGTAACACCTCCCCCCTTGAGATAGGGCATTGCGGGTATGATAGCAATGACCGTTCACACGCCCTCGTGTGATTTTAGGTTTCTGGACTCACTTGTCGAATATGTTGCCTCATCCAGGCATGTCCAGTAGTTCAGAAGGTTGGCTTGTGCAATGAGTTGGTACAGCTTCACTACGGTGTCGCATTACGATGTAACCCCGGTCCTGATGTCTTGGAGAACAAGCTCTCGGGTTGTTAAGACGACAAGTTTCCTCTTCTCTTCTGCTCTGGTCTCTTGATTTCTCCGCCTCTGATGTGGGTCTCGAGATCTGCATCCTTTGATTTCGTGTGGTGTATGGGTGGTGCCTTTTCTTTGAGACCCGTGCTGCCTTTCTTCCGGTTGATGTTCTGATTTGGGGACTGTAGGGCATTAGCTCTGGGGTTGGAGGATGTGGAGTTTGAGGAGGTGGTGTGTTGTCTTTCTCATATATACATGTATATATAAAATGAGGATTTGAATCTGTTTACTCGTCGCTACTGCTGTCTCTTAAGCTTAGAGGTGATAAGCGGAGTCGATTTGGATGGACTACTCGGTTTTCAGAACTCACTTTAATTTTCACATTTCCGTCCCTCTTGATCTCGCAAATTTCGTGTGGGCCAGTGTAGTGGTCTCCGAATTTCCCCTGTTTCTGGCCTTTTTGTAAGAACACTCTATCTCCTAGGTTGAAATCCTGTGGCTTTATTTTCCTGTCATAGTATTTCTCTAATCTTTCTTTTGCCGTGATTAAATTTCCTTTCACAATTTTTTGAACGTCGTGTAATTTGGTGGCTAGTTCCGTTAAATAATCCTCATAAGTTCGTTGCTCTTCTTCAGGTTCTTGTTCACATGATGGTTGTCGGGCTAGTTTTCCAAATACTAGCTCGTACGGGGTGTGTTTGGTTCCTTCGTGAATACTGGTGTTATAGGAGAACATAGCTAATTCCAACAATTCGTCCCATTCATTGTCTCTGTCGATGAACTGTTTCAGATACTCTATCAGCGAATGGTGCGATCGTTCCAATGATCCATTTGATTGTGGATGGTATGCTGTTGTTCGGCATTGCTTGCTTTTGAATCTTTTCGCCACACCTTTCACCAGGTTGCTCAGAAAATTAGCTCCTTGATCCGTTAGTATTATTTTCGGTGCTCCAAATATGCATATAAAATTCTTTATGAGTGCATCCGCGATGTTCGCTGATGTCGCTCTTCTTAATGGAATTGCCAAACAGTATTTGGTCAGTAGGTCTTGAATGGTAAGTATATACTCGTTGCCTTTCCTTGTTATGGGTAGCGGTCCGACTATATCCATAGCTATTTTGTCGAACGCGGAATCCGGCGTATCTGTGATTACCATTGGTTGTTTGGTTTTCACACGTACTAACTTTTTCAGATGGCATTTTAAACAATGGCCAATGAATTGCTGTATTTCCTCCTTCATATTTTCCCAGTAGTAACGTTGACGTATTCGGTTATATGTTTATGTTACTCCCTTATGTCCTCCTAGTGCTGAGTTATGTGCTTCTTCCATTATATCCTCGCGTTTATCTTTTGTTGCATATTGGATTTGCCCAAGACAAATTATCAGCTGCGTTGGTGTATCCCTGATGCTCTTACGTATAGGTTCGATAACGTTTTCCCAGCTGATTCCATTAATTTCCTTGGTTTTGGCTATGCTGATAGTAGGGAGTCTAATTCTTCGCAAGATTCTTCCAAGATCACTGCAAGTTTTCAATAACTCTTGCCGTCCCAATATTTTTCCTTTTGTATCCTTTACTATTACTGCGATGTGGAATTTGGAGTTGCTTTTCACGGCCTGAACTTCTCCGATTTTTGCATTTAAAAATTTTGGTAGTGCTCGTCTTTCGAACAAAGCCTTTGATCCTTCATCACAGGGTTCTCCTGTTTCGGAAATAAAATACAGATAGTTGTCTTTCCTCATAAATAGCTGCTCCCTTACCTCAATGGGCAAGTAATTTTCTTTTGATACAAAGGAATCTTTTCCTTTCCTTATTTGAAATTCTTCGTCTTCTGAGTCATCATCGATGTTGAATTTTGAAGCTCCGTCGACTTGATCAAAGTAATTTTCGTCAGACTCGTCACTTGATGTATAGAGGCTTTCATCGCATATTAGTTTGGTCACTGGTTCTTCTTCTTCTTCTTCTTCTTCTTCCTCTCGTGGCTGCGTTGCGTCTGTCGATTCTGCCTCGTCCTGTTGATCTTGCTCATTGTCCTGCTGATTCCTTAATCTTCTCAGTATGCGCCTTGCAGTTCTTTTGACTGGTTCGGCAACTGTTGCTCTAATACCTTTCCCGGCACTTCGTAGTCGTCTAGCTATTGGTTCATCATTTGGAGGTAGTTCTTGCGTTTTTCTTTCCCTTCTGTTTAAATTCTGTGTTATGCTTCTGCGTAGTCTTTTAGTCAATGGCTCATCGTCTAATTCCTCCTGTTCATCCTCTTCGGTGTCTGATTTATTTCTTTTACTTATAGGGTGAATTTGTTCTCCTCGAATCTTCGGTGTCCTTTCAGTATATGGATTTCGCGATAGTGCATCTGCATTGACATTTGTTTTGCCAGCCTTGTACACTACTTCGTAATCATATTCTTCCAGTCGTAGACGCCAGCGAGTTAGTCGTGATGTAGGATCCTTTGATGTATGTAGCCATACAAGTGGCTTGTGATCCGTTACGAGTTTGAAGCGTCGTCCGTACAGATATGGTCGGAATTGTGACACTGAATGCAATATTGCAACGGCTTCTTTTTCATATGTGCTATATTTTTGTTCTGTTTCGTTTAAAACACGTGAAGTATAGGCAATGGGACGATCCTTTCCCAAAATGCCTTGACTTAGTATCCCTCCTACTGCTGATCCTGAGGCGTCCGTGGTGACAATGAATTGTTGTGTGAAGTCTGGATATTGTAATACTGGTTCTTGACATAGTAGATCTCGTAGTGTTTCGAAAGCTTCCTGTTGTGGTGCATCCCATCGGAAGGTGCATTCCTTCTTTAATAACGTGGTAAGAGGTTTTGCGATCTGAGAAAAGTTTTTGATAAATCTTCTGTAATATCCAGCAAGTCCCAAGAATTGTCGAACATTTTTAGTATTCTTTGGTTGTGGAAATTCCTTGACTGCTGTCAGTTTTGATGGATCCGGTCGCACTCCTGCCTTACTGATGACATGACCTAAGTATACCACTTCTGGTCGAAGGAATTCGCATTTATCCGGCTGCAGTTTAAGTTGCGCATCTCGTAGTCGCTTCATCAACCGTTCGATTTTTAGGTCGTGTTCCTCCAATGTCGATGCATATATGACTATATCATCCAAATATACGAATGCGTCTGAACCTTGTATTCCTGTTAGAACTTGATTCATGAGACGTTGGAATGTTGCAGGTGCGTTTTTCAATCCGAATGGCATCCTTGCAAATTCATAATGACCGTAAGGTGTTGAGAAAGCGGTTTTGTGGCGGTCCTCTGGATGCATCTCAATTTGATGAAATCCAGAAGCGAGATCAAAAGTTGAAAAGTACATGGCTCCTCCAAGTTGATCTAGAATTTCGTTGATTAGTGGAAGCGGGTATGCGTCTGTAATAGTTTTCTCGTTAAGCGCTCGGTAATCTAAAACCATCCGCCAACGTTTGTTTCCTTTGGAGTCCGCCTTTTTGGGTACAATCCACACTGGTGAATTATATGGAGATTGAGAAGGTTGTATTATTCCCCCATCTAGTAGTTCGTTGACTTGCCGATTGATTTCTTCTTTTAGAGTGGGCGGATAGCGATATTGGCGGGTATTGATAGGTAGCTCATCTGTCGTAGATATTCGATGCTGGATGACACTTGTTGCCATAAGTTTTTCCCCTGGGAGATAATATCGATCTTGAAATTCTTCAACGTGACGTTTAACACTTTCCTGCTCCTCTTCATTGAGGTCGTTTAAGCGTAATAGATTTAGTATTTGTTGGATTCGATTTTGAGATTCACTTGAATTGGTAGGCTCAGTTCCCGTAGGATTTTGACAATCGATTTTGAATAGATGTGTAGAGTTAGAAGACCTTGCGGTAGGTCTTGAATTGGATTCAGTGCGATTTGGTAGATATTGATTTTCTTTTTCGTCCACCCCTATAGTGGTTTTTGACGAGGGCGGATTAGTCTCCCCTCCTACTTGTTGCTGTAAGGAGTTGGATACGAGTTCATATGGTAATAACTCTAGGACTGGTACAGCGACCTCGATTTCTTCCTCCGTAGTATTGATTAGATAGAGATGCGCCTTGCCTTTATTATTGGTAACCAGCGCATTCCCTAAATATATTCCCTCTGATACATTCAATTTAGGTAGATATCCTTCTTTAACTTCGGGATTGGCTACGCGTACATAGAAATGTCCTCTTGTGCGTGCAGGAATAACTATAGTTTCGAGTTTGACGAATGGAAAATTATTTCTCCCCCATTTGAGGCATTTTTCGGAATATGATACATCCGCATGATGAGTGTTGAAAAATTCACTCCCGATTAACCCGTCATCTTCGATTGGAAAATCGTCCGCAACCAGGTGAAAAGTTACGGTTGAATTTAGAATTCGTATTTGAACTCTTCCCAGCGTATTAACGTAGTTTTTTGTTATTCCACTGATTCTAATAATGTCACTTCTGTCTACTTCCACTCCGGGCGAAATTTTACAATTTTTAATTAGATTTAGCGCGGAACCTGTATCGATCATTAAAAGTGTCGTGTCTATGAAATCCTGAGATTCGACGGAAATTACGGGCACATTGCTCGTACGATTTAACAGAACGACGGCAACTCGTCGAGGTCATTCTTGATTTTCTTCCGGTTCAATATGTCTGATACTGCGCACGAACGAAGTTTTTGTTGGTTCATTTCCGACTTGGAATTTTACTTTTGGGGAATTTTGTGGTGACGTCAAATTTTCTGGAATTGGGGATCGTCGGTTTACTTCTTGGTTCCGAAAAGAATTTATGTATTCTCTTTTACGACACTCTTCGATTACATGTCCCGGGTTTTTACAATAGCGGCAAATAACGGCAGGTTTAAACGCAGCGTTATTTGGTGATCTATTAGACGGATTTCCATCGCGGGGCTCATTAGCTCGTGTTTGAACAAAATTTCTTGGGAATTGGGTTCTATTTGGTCCACTGTTCTGATTTTGAGGTGCAAAATTATTTTCTCGCGGAGATAACGGTTGCATCTGATTTTTAAACGTGTTAATGAATTTATAACACTGATTGGCGATGTGACCATTTCGCGAACATAGTTGACAGATTGGAACGTTTGCTTGAATGTGGTGGATACGATCTCTAGGTTGATATTGTGGTCCTGAAGAATCGAAATTTCTTGTAGGTCGTACGTTTCGTAACGCATCTCTAGCTCTTAATTGTCGTTCTATGTTAATTGCATTTTTCATTGTTTCCTCGAAAGTCTGGTCTCTTTTTATTTTATTTTCTATTTCTGGTTTTAGGCCTCGAATAAAACAGTCTACTAGGTCATCGTCTAGAGTTTTCCTTGCTTCTGCACTTAGCTCTCCTTCTTGATTAGCTTTGTATTCTTCAAAGATTTTATTCCCGAGTTCTTTTGCGCGATTCGCGTAGGACAAAGCACCTTCATTTTCTCCTTGAAAAATTCGTCCGAGCTCGCCTTGCAATTGATAAATTGATTTTGCTGGGGCATATAGCGATTTGAGAAATTTGACAAAAGCTGATATCGTTTGAAGCTTCACGCCGTGAACAGCGCGTCTGGCTTCCCCTCTTAATTTATTTCTCAATATTAGCGCAAGATTTTGCTGTGCGTCCACAGGCATCATCTGTTGTGCTTCCTCGCATCCTTCTAGAAAATGAGCCAGCGGGATATTATGTCCATCGAAAATCGGAACGGCTTCAAGGGCGTATTTGATTGAGACAGGAATATCAGGCATATTCCTGATTCTAGTTTCTTGAATTTGATTAAGATTTAGGTTCAGCTGTCCTAGCCGTTGTTCTGATCTCCTTAATTCGGAGGTAGTGGAACGATTTTCATCAAAGGTGGGGTGATTAGCACCAAGAGTTGGTAAATTTGCTATGCCGGATGGGCCAGCTGCTGATTTGGGTATGTCTTCTAGGGGTTCTCTGTCCTCTTTATGCAATAGATTTATCTCTTCGGATCCCTTTACTGGGGTTCTTTGTGTGGTCATTCTGTTTTTCCCATATCGAGAGCGTTTTAAATCCCACTTCTGACACCAAAATTTTTCTTGTGTTACGTCCCCGTGAACTTATCGAATCTTAGAGAGGACGCAACACGGTGTTGACTTCGCTTTCGGGTCAAGACAATTAAGTCCTTTACCCAGGGACGGAAGTCACGTCTTTGATATGGGAAGAATGACGGTTGGATAATGCGTTGGTCTCGAGGAAGATCGAATAATACGAGAGTTTTTGCATAAATGCTTTGCTTACTCTATTTATTTCCAGATAATTCGCCGTTTGTTCCTTTCGTTGCAATGGTCGTCTAATAATCGTAGTTATAATTTATATTATCGGCGGTAAAGTTTTAAGATTTGGATTATAGTGGCTACAATTTCTTCGCGATTATAATGTTCACACCGAGATTACATGGAGATTAAATAGTTATAATATTAACACGTATGTCGAACGATTTGTAGTGTTCGTACAATGGTTACACGAGATTAAATAGTTACAACATTTACACACGATTAAATAGTTGAAATGGTTGCAATGTTCAAGATAACGATATAGTTCTTTGAAGGCAATTGATTACAGCGGTTGCGGTTTAGATTTAGGCTGTATTCGATAATTAAAATAGATCTTGCAGAGTCTTGAGGTTGAAAGATACGGTGATGATGCAAGGGTTTAGATTTGGTAATTTGAACTCCTCGTGATGGCTGAGACTTCTTTTGAGGAGAGTCTTTGACCGATATTGGAAGTTGAATTGCGACTGGACAATACGTACAGTGAACCTTGCTGAATTTCAACTGGTAGGCTTCGGTGACGGTACCTTTAGCCGTATGGTTGAGACTGAGACTGCGACTGCTGGACTGGTACCACTTCGATGACTGCTGCGACTGGCTGCTTGCTCACGACGACTTAGTCTTCGGACTTGATGTTGAGATTGAGACTGACTGACGTAGATTTTAGCCGCGTGGTTAAAATCGAGACTGCACTCGTTGACACTTTGACTGAGACTGCTCGATTGAGATTGAGACCTCGACCATGAGGTCGAGATGGAAACTGAGACTTTGACCGCGACTGACTGATGCGTAGCTCCGGCCACGGGGTTGAAGTCGAGACTAGACTGAACTGAACGCGTTGAAACTTCGACTGAGATTGCTCGATTGAGATTGAGACTGACGGATTGAGACTGGAGATTGAGAGTAAGACTGAAGTAGCTTTGGCCGCGAGGTTGAGATTGAGACAGATGGATTGAGACTGGATATTGACCGCGACCGGCTGCGGCGTAACTCCGGCCACGGGGTTGAAGTCGAGACTGAACTGAACTGAACGCGTTGAAACTTCGACTGCGATTGCTCGATTGAGATTGAGACTGAAGTAGCTTTGGCCGCGAGGTTGAGATTGAGACAGATGGATTGAGACTGGATATTGACCGCGACCGGCTGCGGCGTAACTCCGGCCACGGGGTTGAAGTCGAGACTGAACGCTGCTGTGTTCCAAGTCCTTCCTTTTATACCCCTTTTTCGGGGGTGGTCTTCTCTCGAAAGGTCTTCCACGTGTCGAAAACCTTGGGTGACTTTCCCTCTCCGATGCTTGGTAATTTCACTAAGAGGTTCTCTTCGTGTCGGTACTCGTGGTGGGTATTCCTTCAATTCCTGGCATAGTCGGTTTTTACGATCCTCCGGATATTAATAATCGTGGGTCAGAGGTGCCTCCTTTTATAGTTCAGTCGGTGGCTGTGATATCATCGGGCTTGTGTCGGCTAAGCGTTTCCTTCTCTTTTCAACCTGTGCAAGGGGTGATTCGGCTGATTCCGATGTTCAAGGTACCCTTGGAGTTTCATGACAAAGCCCGCCTTCTTGGCGCCGATAGCTTTCATGAAGATTATTCAGATGTTTCTTGTAGGTATGAGCTGGATACCAATATCAGATGTAGCTTCATTTAGCTGATTTCCGTTTACGAGGTGCTTTGAGTTTTTACGACAAGCGTGCTTTTTCGGTGTTGCTTGTTCTTAACTAGAATATTCGCGTGCCTCCTGTAGGCTTGGGCACGTGCTGCAGGCAACAATGTTTCGCGGGGTGGTTCGATCACTCGATGGGGTGACTGCAGTTGGTGTCCTAATATCGTGGTGGTCCAGAGATAATTTGTAGTGGGGTTGGGGTGGCGTGCGTCGTAAGTAGGCTTTGCGCCGGTGGTAAAAATCGTGGTGACCTAGTAATTCTGGGAGTGCAGATTTTTATGGGTACGAGAAGGGGTTTCTCTTCCCTCTCCGATATCCCTGTATCGTATTGATTCGCGCTTCCACGTGTAACCCGTCCAAAGGGTAGTCTGTCTCAGAGGTGACTCTCTCGTTGTGGTACATGTGGAGGATATCCTTCGAATTCTCAGTTTTATGATCCTCGAGTGCTGGTCCAAGTGAGTCGGTAGAGGCCTTGCTTTTTAACGACAAAATTCGCCTTTTCGGCGCCAATAGTTGTATATAGAATATGATCCTCGGGTATTGATCCATGGAATCGGTGAAGGCCGGGTTGACCAATGTCGCCTTTTCGGCGCCAATAGGTTGTATATAGAATATTCCCGGATGTCTTTTATAAGTTGAGGCTCGAGCTGAGAGCGTCAGTAGTCCGCGAGGAGGTTCGGTCGGACGATGGGGTTAACGAAGTTGATTTTTTTGGTGACGTGGTGGTCCAGGTTTAGTGGAGTTTATAGAGTGAGTGTGATGAAGCGGGGCATACGTAACATTTGTTTTTGCAGTGTATTGGGATACACTGAAAAACTGCGCACCGCATGCATATACAGTACTGCAAAAATAAGTGTGTTGTTTTTACACACTTTGAGTGTATAAATGACTGTAGATATTTTTTTACACGTTTCAACGTGTGTAAGAAAATAACACACGTGAGTGTGTTGTTTGAACGCATCTATTCGTGTTATTTTTACACCGCTATTTTTCACACACGTTAAAACGTGTAAAACGTGTCTACAGCCATTTACACACCTAAAGTGTGTAAAAACAACGCATTTGTTTTTGCAGTATATTGGGATACACTGCAAAACTGCGTATCCCATGTATAAACAGTACTGAAAAAATAAGTGTGTTCTTTTGACACTCTTTGAGTGTGTAAATGGCTGTAGCCACTTTTTACACGTTGTAACGTGTGTAAGAAAATAACACACATAAGTGTGTGGTTTAAACGCATCTATCCGTGTTATTTTTACACCGTCATTTTTCACACACGCTAAAACGTGTAAAACGTGTGTACAGCCATTTACACACCTAAAGTGTGTAAAAACAACGCATTTTTTTTTTAGTATATTGGAATACACTGCAAAACTGCGTATCCCATATATAAACAGTACTGAAAAACTAAGTGTGTTGTTTTGACACTCTTTGAGTGTGTAAATGGCTGTAGACACTTTTTACACGTTGTAACGTGTGTAAGAAAATAACATACATAAGTGTGTTGTTTAAACGCATCTATTCGTGTTATTTTTACACCGTAATTTTTACACTCGTTGTTGGGATACACTACAAAACTGCGCATCACATGTATATACACTACTACAAAAATAAGTGTGTTTTTTTACACACTTTGTGTGTGTAAATGGCTGTTAAAACTTTTTACACGTTTTAACGTGCGTAAAAAAATAACACACGTAAGTGTGTTGCTTGAACACATCTATCCGTGTTATTTTAACGCCGTTATTTTTCACACACGTTAAAACGTGTAAAACGTGTCTACATCCATTTACACAACTAAGTGTGTAAAAACAACACAATTGTTGTTGCAGTGTATTGGGATACACTGAAAAACTGCGCATCGCATGTATATACAGTACTGTAAAAATAAGTGTGTAGTTTTCACACACTTCGAGTGTGTAAATGGCCGTAGATACTTTTTACACGTTTTAACGTGTGCAAGAAAATAACATACGTAAGTGCGTTGTTTGAACGCATCTATCCGTGTTATTTTTACACCGTAATTTTTACACACGTAAAAACGTGTAAAACGTGTCTACAGCCATTTACACACCTAAAGTGTATAAAAACAACACATTTTTTTTCCCATGTATTGATGTTTAGTCATGGAGAATTACACGACCGAGCAACGCATAGAAATTGTTATTTTCTGCATTGTTACTGCATAGTTATTGCTATTAATGAAATTAGTCCGTAATTGTGCCAAAATATTATTGAAAATTTCGTCAAAAGAGTGAACGTTAGCAAACAGGAACGAGACGGCCATTTATCGCATATTGTGTTTCACACATAACCTCTATGTTTGTACCTTATATTAGAACAAAAATATTCGTACTTTTCTAATAAATAATGCCTTTTATTAATAAATAAAAATGTCAGGTCATTTTGAGACACCCTTTATATGACGGGCTAAAATATATGATACGAAAGCACGAGAGGCAACAGCGGTAAGAGTTCTCTCTGCTGATCTTACGGGCAACCGAGCGCCGAAGGATAATGGAAACCCCTTTTTCCAGATCAAACGAGAGAGGGACAAAGAGAGAAAGAGGGAGGAAGAGAAAAGCCGCGAACGCTAAGCGGGTCCTGGGGGAGTGGGGAATTGGGGGTTAGTTTGGTCCGAAAGATCGATGAGAGATATACAGAGGAAGCGAGAGAAGTATCGAGAGGACGAGAGAAAAAAGTATACGATGCCGAGTCGGCGTGCCACGAAGCTATGATATAGAAAATTGATCACAAAGGAATTGAGATCCCATTGGCTAAACGACTGCTTTTTATACTTCTTTATCATTTTACTCCCTTTTCATAAACACAAAGCTCTAGGTATACCTGTACACGGGCATGAATCGGAAAAAAATTAATATCGTAATATTTTCATATCAAAGAGCGTTATTTGCAACTTTTTCCCGGGAAAGTAGAGCCTCCGGCGTATCACGACTGTATTTTCGACGAAGCCCTATTGGCTCCGTGCAGAGTGTAGGGTGGGGGTAATGAAATCGAACACTGCGCCCGCAGTGGACAAAAAATGCAATAAACCTGCAAATAACCCCAATTAATTACTTTTTACATCAATTCGAGTTGTTGTGTTATTCAATTTTTAATTTTAATTGTGTCATTGTTATTTAGTTTTTTTTTATATTTAAACTCTAATTCCTAATTTGCAAAATTATTTCACTTTCACAAGTTACTTTTTATTTTTACAAAATGCTTTTTGCTTTAAAGAAATACTTTTTACTTCTACAAAATACTTTTTACCTTTACAAAATACTTTTTGCTTTTACAAAATACTTTTTACTTTTAAAAAATACTTTTTACTTTTGCAAAATACTTTTTACCTTTACAAAATACTTTTTACTTTTACAAAATACAATAATAGTTTTTTTACGCAAAGAAAAAAAGTAGAGGACAAGTCAATTTTTTTGCGGAAATACTCGAATAAACCTTTGTTGAAAAAACGGAGACAGTGGGTCCGAATTCGCAAAAATTCATGAAAAAAAAAGTAGGGCTGTGCGAAAAGAATTGGGTGGCCATCGTGTCACGTGTTATCGTACATATGTGTCATTTCTGATATATCGTACGCTCTATCTTTCTCGTACCATGTCACTATCTCGCTCTTTCTCACTCTTGAGAGCCAAGGCTGTGTCAATTTTTCATCCTCCCCTATTTTATATCCTTTTCCGAAGCCGAGTGGCGGCAACTTTTAGATATCTGCACGATTACGATACACGTCTCGTGTTCCCTGATAGGATAGCCGACATATTTGTCTGCTCTGGATAACATAGGATTGCTCCTCACGTACGTAGAGACGTCCCTCTTCATATGAGAACAAATCGTTCTGTTTTTTTTTCCTTCATCCTTTGTCTCTTCCTGCAAATAATCGCAATGAAAAATGGCCAGGACGTATCAGGGTCCTTGAGGTTTTCTCGAACGGTCCATTTTCATGCCAATCCCCTCGTGGGAAAAAAAAGAATTACCGTCGTTGGAAATTGGCGTTTTAGCCGATCTTTATTAGCAGATTACGGGGATGAAGGAAAAGATGTAGTGAAACGAGTTTGGAGCACAAGGCTCGGTAGGACTGTTTTTTTTTTTTTTATAATTTAGTACTCTAAATAATTGAGTCCGCAAAAAGCCCCAGATCCCAACGGTGGAACGGGCTGTGTGCATGTGTACGATGTAGCAGTCAAAGGAAATTCGGGAGCCATAGTAGAACACGATATATAAATATATATGGGAAAGAGTATCTTCAAGCCTTTATATTTTCGCTACATCGGCCTCCAGCGTAAATGGCTCTTTAAAGACGGTCCTTCACATTTTTTCCAAACAAACTTCCATTTTGAGGACGTGACGGGCCTTGAAATGACCCTTGTATAAACATTCTTACATTTAGCTGAAGGTAACTCCGAAGACATTGGGATTTACATAATGTTGAGTATGGCGACAATAAGCATTATGAGGTATGCTCCTCATAATGTTTATTGTCGCCATATATATATATATATATATATATATATATATATATATATATATATATGGGATATTCCACGCCATTTCAACTAGCCCGTGAACCCGACCATTTTTGGTTTACGTGATTTTTTTTTGTAAAATTTCACTCCATGAAAGAAATATCCACACCAATTTTTAGATTTCTATCTCTCCTCTTTTAGAATTGACAATTTTCCAAAAAATATCGATCTTAGAAGTTTTGGAAACGTTTAAACGCTGATTACTCCTAAACTAATTGAGATATCCACAAATGGCACAATCTAATTCTTCTTCATTTTGATGCATACTTTCGTCAAAAAATATGAAAAAATATATCAATTATCAATGTCTACGTTTTTTTGCTTCTAAAGTGAAAACTATTTTTTTTAACGATGATTGACTTGTTTTTACTTTTTCGAAAAATTCTCCAAAATAGAGTGACCCATTCTATGATTTTTAAGACTACTCTTATCGTGGGCCGATTTTCCCTTCTATTTTTTTCTTCGAATCAATCATATTTTTTTCAGACGATTTTTATCATTCTAATGTTTAATAATGCTACGAATGATTTTATGATTTCCAATTCGGCTTCGATAGGCCTGACACGGTTTATTTTTACATTGCGTTGGATTTAATGATTTTTATTTATTTATTCGGAATCACTTTTTTTGTTATATTTAGCACAAGTCCCCTGTTCTGAATGGATAATCCTGCAACTGCTGATAGACCAGATCATGTCCTACTACAGGCTGGATTTACGGTTTAGAAAATGTCCCACGGTTTTCGAGATAAAAATCATCTGATTTTGGTTTTTCGCATGCCATTTCTACAAATGATGACTTTTTTTGTACCCTGTTTTGAAAAAAATACTCTTGGTTATTGGTTTCATTTAGAAAAGTCTTTTTTTAAACCCAAACAAACTCTATGAAAATAGATCTTATACAGAATTTTCATACAAACCAATTCGACCATCTGACTTTGATAGCCTGCGGTGTAAAAAAAATGTACTACGCTTATCGTGCCAATTACTCTAAAAAGTTGCTTAGTTACAGATGATTTTTTTTTTTCAAAAAATAACATAAAGCCAAAATCTCGAAAAACCGTGGGACTTTTACTAAAGTGAAATTCCAGCATCCCAAATAGGGTTTTACAATCGGCACAGTAATGGCCCACGACTGGTTGCCAGAGAACAAACGATGGCGCGGTAATGGCTATACAAACGGGCCAGATCCGCACCATGCATGGTTGGTAATGGTAAACCAGGAATGGCTGCTAAGGCTGGGCCAACTATCATACGCCCATATTGGCCCAGCAACGGCTGCCGGATCTTCTGCCGGGAATGAAAAACAAAAAATTGACAAATTATGAATATAAAAATTCTAGTAGTATCTTTTTGGTTTTCTTATGCTTTACTTATGTCCATGTACATAGAATAATTGCATTAAAAACAGTTTCTGCATTGTTCAAATTTTTACCTTTCATCGGGATCGAACCTGCGCCTTTCGTTCTAGTGTCGAGCGCCCTACCCACTTAACCATTTTAACACTTACAGAACCCATCGTTTGTTCGTTCCTTACTTTTATGCCGATAATTTTATTCGTGACATTAAAGTTTACCGACAGTTTTTTTAGTCCATTTAGGCTGTAAAAATAACTCGCTCGTTTTGGGTGAAGTTCCGAAAAGCATACTCCTCTGATCGAGCTGAAATTTTGCACCGAACTTCCTCTCATTATCCTAAGAGAAACCGTTAACGGATTTTTGACGACTAGCAATAGTTTTCCATACATCGCATTGTAAAGTTTATTATTTCACGCCATACGAGCATATCTATATACCCCATAGATACCCCCCACTCCTCCGGCCGCGCTGCAACCTGGCAAACAGTGCTCGCCCGTATGTGCATATCACTTGCCATGTGGGATGGCTTTGTTTGGATTTATTTAATATAGTAGAAGCGCAGTACAATAAATAACTTTCAATATCCGATATATCGAAAACTATTGCTAGTCGCCAATATCCTTTTAAAGGTTCTCTTAAAATATTGAAAAGAAGGTCGGTGCAAAATTTCAGCTTCATCAATAGGATATGCTTTTCGAAACCTTATCCCTTGTTTTTACGTGTTACAGTTTAACGACCTGCATTTGCAAAACGCCCAAAAACAAACCATCAATGGGTGGAATAGATCTGGCAAGCCGTTCATCCGCCTATGATACCCCAATGCTGATCGCCATATTATCGGTGCGATGGTATTGGCCCACCAATGGCTGGCATAGATCTGGCAAGCTGTTCATCTGCCTACGATACCCCAATGCTGATCGCCATATTATCGGTGCGATAGTATTGGCCCACGAATGGCTGGCATAGATCTGGCAAGCCGTTCATCCGCCTACAGTACCCCAATGCTGGTCGACGAATTATTGGCCGATTATCAGCAAACCGTTTAATGGCTGAATGCTGGCATTTTTGTTACGACAGGCGACCCTGTATGGGATATAGAACATGATCTGGCCTATCGTCAGTTGCAGGATTATCCATTCATGACAGGACACCCTGTATATGTACAGCATTTCGTACTATTATGCGGAGGAATATCGGGAGATGGGTGTCGGTAACGCAAGTACGAGTGTTATCGATGGGTGTACAGGGTACGAACGATTGGCGAGTCGCCAGCGAAACTTTCCCGGTAGCTTGCAAACGACAGCGAACAAGAGCGGCGAATGAAAAAATAAAATAAAAGGCCAGGCTTATTATGAGATGTTGAACCCTCAGAAACCAGAATATACGAAAAAATAAATGTGGGCCGTCGTTGTACACATTAGGGTGGCACAATTTTGAGTTCTATTTTTTTTCCTTTTTCACACCATCCAATTATCTTCTTTAAAGAAAAAAAAATTGTCGCGGAAGCTGCGAGCGGTCAAAAAATATTTAGAGGTCGCTCAAGCCTACCAAAAATTCAAATTTTCATTAAAAAATCGATTTTTTGTCCACTTCTCACTTTTATAGTAAAATAAATGACAAATTATAATTTCAGTGAATTTTTAGGGATGAGATTCACATTTTTTTTTAAGGGACCATGCCAGTGTAAAAATGTTTGAAAATCGTTTTTTTTTTGCATTCTCCAAAAATATGGACTTTTATAAGCATGCAGTTAAATTTTGGTCATGAAATTCAAATTATTCCGGTCGCTACAGCCCTTTTGGGAAAAGGGATTCAACCAGTTGCGTGAGACCCGGCGCGGTCAGACGCGTTTTCCTCGAAACATCGTTTTTCAAAGCGCTGTTTCAAAAATGCCCAATTTGACACGTAATTTTAAAATGGCCACCATTTGATTAATTTTCATTTTTAAAAATCATTCTCGAGATTCCACAATTTTTTATGCCGGCTAATAATGTTTTTGAGTTTTTTCTTTCCGACAATTTTTGGAGGAGTAGGACTCTCCACTGTCAGGCTCTATTCTTTTAGGCATCATGATGCAGTGGCCTTTTTTCAAAACGGTGGAAGATTTTAAACGAAGAATTTTCACATCTGTGGCAAAATTAAAAAACCCGTCGAAAAAAATGCCCAATTTAACACTCAATTTTTAAATGGCCAGCATTTTGTTCATTTTCATCGAAAAAAATCCTCCGTACGCCTCCACAATTTTTTATACCGATTAACAACGTTTTTGATTTTTTTCTTTTCGACAATTTTCGGAGGAGCAGGAGTTTCCACCGTCAGGCGCTATTTTTTAGCCATCACGTTGCAGTGGCCAAAAAAATTATATAAAAAATAAAACTAAAACATTCGAAAATATTTTTATGTACAACATAAGTCATTTGAATGTATGAAAAAAAACGGATTAGTCATAGAATTTTTTTTAAATCATGAAAATCAGCAGTTTTCACGTCAGTCACACTAGAATGGTCCCTTAAGATATAATTTCTTGAGCGATTTCTACTTCTTCGAAATAAGATTTATACTTTTTTTTTAAGATCGTCTCGTTTTGTATATCTATATATATTTGTGAAGAAAATTCAACGTACAGAATGCGATGAGATCCATCAAGAATCGTATCGGATTTTGTTCGATGTGTGGGAATCCTTTAGGATCCAAATTGGATTCGTACATTGGATTCCAATGGGGAATTCCGATTAGGATCCGACGTACGATTGTGACGTTGTTTTAGTATAGGGACCCAATGCGATGACTCATTCGATCACTATCAGGAAATAGGGACAAGTATATGGGAATCCAATTGGATCCCTGCGACAATTTCTGTACGGGATAATATCCGGAGGCAGGAATTATGGCGAAGCCGGATCTTCGTCAATCGTAGATAGCTGATAACTCTCCCCGAATTCTCAAAATATCAATAAAAATGTAAAAAATCCTATATTAAGGCGAGAGCCTGAATTAGAAGAACCAAAAAATCGTTTTTTTTTATTGTTTAAATCGATGGATAAACTGTCCATGAATACATTTACAAAGTTACAGAGGCCAATTGTAAATATTTTTAAAGATACAAGATCAAAGCAGAGAAGCGATTGATACTTGATATTGATATTTCCTCCTGTAGAAAACTTTGAAGCGCGTTTTCTCCAGTTTTCATTTTCACGAATTTTCCAAATTGGCGGGCGTGATAGCAAAAAAACTAAACGACCTATTGAATCAAACCGAAGTTTATTTTCTTCAGTATGAGAATCTCTTCTAAGTGAACTAAAAATGTCGTTGAAGAAGTATTTTTAAATAATTTTTATAGCTCGTTAAGTGTTTTTTTAACCCATTTTTTTCAATCCGAGAAATGTTATAATTTCACGATTTTTTCAGCTTTTTCTTAATTTACCCAGAAGAGAAATATATGACAATTGAAAATTTTATTGGTTTATTTGGTTCAGTGAAGAATTACGAGCTGCATCTTTCCCGCCATTGGGGACTGCAGTGGCAAGTCGCGCATGAAAAAGACTGAAAAATCTGCAGTCATTTATTGCTTCATGTTGATTTTTTTTATACATTTCAAATATACATGAAAAAAATACCTCAATATTGACTGGCTCACTTGTTTTTTCCCTTCCAAAAAAATTTCGGAAAAAACGTTTTTTCGGACCTCCTAATTCAAACAAGTTATGAAGAAAAAATACCCCGATGAAAATGGACAATTTCTTACCACGTTTAAGGGGCTATACCACTGTGACACTTTTGAAAAATCGATTTTTTTTGCCTCTTCGACAGTTTATACTTTCAAGAATATCCTGCAAAAATTTCAAGGCCGTATCTCTAATCGTTTTATCTTGCAAAAACCGATAGTTAAATCTTTAAGCGCGTTTTTCTCGAAATGAGATTTTTCAAATTTGCTGACATTGTAACTCGAAGAGCAATTATCCGATTGACTTGAAATTTGAACCGAGTACTCTTGAATATATTTACTCTACAATGACGTAGGATATTTTTGATTGGATGAAAATTGACGATTTGGCATTGAAAAAAACGACCATTTTATAGGCAAGAAAACAGACTTTTTTCATGACTACGCCATTTTGTTAGATTTTGATATTTTTCGAAAATCCTACGTCATCGTACAGGAAATACCTTCCAGTTTAACGACATTTTTTTCTTTTTCGGTTTCAGCTACTCAATCGGCCGGAATCATGTCAGCAGTGGAGGAACTTTTTTTTGGCGCCTCCGAAGGCAGCGCATAAGTCGCTTGGATCTCAATATTTTTCTATGAAAAAATTATGTTATATAGGTCAAACATAGCCAAATATATTCTCAATTTTCCGAAACATTTAATTGAGTAGTTTTCTTCCAAAAAAATCCCGAAAATCACCCAAATTTTCAGCGCTCACACTGGTATAGCCCCTTAAAAATCGGTATAGACCGTATGATTGTTAAAATGCGTAATTGAAAAAAAACTATATACATACCTGGTGAAGGGTAGTTTGACCAGGAGATGTCCCTGATGCATAATATATGAGCATACCGGAAGTGAACGGACGCGTTTTCGAACTGTATCGCCAATGGCTTCCTCCGCTGCTCGTATGGTTCATTACCCCCTCCGACAAATTGATTAATGGCCCCACAGGTACTTGACATGTATACGTACGCAAACACACACTCGAATAACGAGTGAAGAGGGTGGCGAGTGGATTACGGGCTCGCGCGTATACGAATCTCCGCGTACACGCGCTTCCGATGATTAATTGAGAAAGAGTGTTTATTCGATTCTCGTCGGCGCACACCTGATATAGGGACTAGGCCGCGGAAATAGGCCGAAAATGGGTTAAATTTCAAATGGCATTTGCGAAGAACCGAAACAACATACATACATTTTCGTTTTTGCAACGTTGTTATTGGACTTTTGGCTATTAAGGCCTTAAGGCCTTAAGGCCCTTTTTGGGGATTTTTTTTTTCAGAAAAACTACAAAATAATCGAGATTACAGAAAAGGGTGTTTATCATACATATCAGTGACTGTATACAATAATTTTTTTGAAACGATTAATTTCATAATGGCGGCTGTGCAGCGTTTATCTCAAAACTGCATTTCTTAAGTTGGCCGGAAACATAACTCACAAGGAACATTCCTCAGGTGACACGCTTCGATATTGTTACAATTTGGATATGTTATAAAGCACCGAAAAGTAAGCGATACGTATTTTTTTTTATCGGCGGAAAAACGATTTTAAGGGCTGAAACGCACCCTCAAAAATGGGGATGTTTTTCGTTTTTCGTCGATAACGTTCTAACGGTACGAGATATTAAAAACTTTCAAACTGCAACAATGTTTATTTTTTTGTGCACTATACATTGGAGATGAGATCGATAACGTTATCGACGAAAAACGAAAAACACCCCTATTTTCGAGGGTTCGTTTCACCCCTTAAAACCGTTTTTCCGCCGATAAAAAAAATACGTATCGCTTACTTTTCGGTGCTTTATAACATATCCAAGTTGCAACAAAATCGAAGGGTATCACCGGAGGGATGTTCCTTGTCAGACAATTTTCAACCGATGCACTTGAAATGTTGAAAATATCTTGAAAAATACATTGTCTATGGAAGTACGTAGGATTTTTTTTATATTGCATAGTTCATTTGTTATGAACAATTATCTGACTTTAGATTATCCCGTGCAGAAAACTGATAGGGCATCCCCAATAAAAATAAGGGCCTTTCAGGGCTTTCCTAGTGCTTTCCCTAGTAGGGATTTCTACAATGGGCCCGGACTTGGCCATTATCGGGATAAACCTGTAGGGATTTCCACAAAAGGACCCGACTTGGCCATTATGGGGATAAACCTGTAGGGATTTTCACAAAAGGACCCGACTTGACCATTGTAGGGATAAACCTGTAGGGATTTCCACAATAGGCCCAGACTTGGCCAGTATAGGGATAAACAAGTAGGGATCTCCACAATAGGCCCAGATCTGACTATTATAGCGATAAACCAGTATAAATAGCTTAGGCTACGTGCTTGATGGTATTTCAATTATTCAAATCGATTATATACATCGATCGAATAATATTATCGAACGCAAATTGGGAAAAAGCGTAAGGGCATTAGCAAATAAAAAATCAACAATGAACACAAATATGCAGACAAACATCAGACAGTATTTATTTATCAAATTAAAGAAACCTTTTCCATAGATACAAACAATTACTCATGGTTTCACTCATACATGAAGTAATGGTAGCGCATAAGTGTGCACAATCCCAACCGGTTTTCTCGACATTTTTATAGCAACTAATTTCCGCTCAATACTCATCATAGGGAAAATTATTTCTTCCGAAGACTTCGCTGATATTTCCCATTCATAAACTTTATCTGACTGTGTAGGATAAGCAAATAAATTGGTCTTTGTTTTCCAGATCTTTCCCTCAATGGAAATAGATTCTAGTGATTCAGTAGACCCGTATATTTTTTTTATTTCTACTACACATCCATTCCTTAGAATAGATTATTTTTTGTATTAATTTTGTCATGGCAGTTTGTCATAAAGGCTCACATGCAAATACGCAATCACAATTCTACGCGCGCACACATACATACACATGGACTCACGCCCACACCTATGCACACGAACAATTACATAAAAACAAATACAGATATACCCTGACGCATTTAACATACACGTATATCCACTGATACGGATATTTTATGGCGCTGAAATGGTTATGATGAGGCGCCGTTGAGGCATTTTCAGGGCGCTCAAATGGTTTTGATGAGGCGCCATTGAGGCAACTTATGAGGCCCCGGTCGTTGCGCCTTTAAGGGCCCTTGTTGACAAAGTGTGACCGGCCGCTAACGGCCCTCATGTGGCTTCCAGATTAGGGCCCGAATAAAGTTAGGGGAATATTATTGGGGCCCGATCACAGCCCCAACTTAATTTCCGCACGGGATCTGATTTTTTAGGCAAATTTTTCACTGTCCACTTTAGAAGTGCGCCGTTTGGCCAAAAATCAATATATCGAAAAAATCGTACGTACTTCCATAGACAATGTATTTTTGAAGATATATTCAACATTTCAAGTGAATCGGTTGAAAATTGTCTGAGTTATGTTTCCGGCGAACTTAAAATTGCAGTT
This sequence comes from Ophion slaviceki, assembly GCA_944452715.1. Taxonomy (NCBI): domain Eukaryota; kingdom Metazoa; phylum Arthropoda; class Insecta; order Hymenoptera; family Ichneumonidae; genus Ophion; species Ophion slaviceki. The sequence continues at coordinate 74,953,074 of OX101783.1, forward strand.
TTGAAATAACGCTGCGCAGCAGCCATTTTGAAATTAATCGCTTCAAAAAATTTATTGTATACAGTCACTGATATGTATGATAAGCCCTTTTTTGTAATTTCGATTTATTTTGTAGTTTTTCTGAAAAAAATCCCCGAAAAGCCTATTTTTTCGGCCTCTAGAGTGGCCGAAGGCCTGAATAGCGAAAAGTCCAATAAAACGTTGGAAAAAGGAAAATGTATGCATGTTGAATATTATAAAATATTAAAATCATATTTCAATAAATATCAATGCACGAAAATATTTGTGCAATAAATAAAACTCCTTCAGATTGCATTATGCAATAAACCGACAACCCTTAATGTAGATTGAATGGCTTTCGTTCCATTAAAAAAATGTTGACCCATGCTGTGCATACTTTTTGTGTAAATCAACGAGTATAACTTTCATCTATCCCTGTGCATCAAATTAATATTCTTACGTGTTTATGCCAAAGAGCGAGAGAAAGAGAGGGGGAGAGAGAGAGAGAGAGAGAGAGAGAGAGAGAGAGAGAGAGAGAGAGAGAAGGCTGCGAGGCAGAAAATAAAAAAGAAAACTGGGAGTCACAGAGGAAAGTCAGCAGTCGGAGTATCTTGAATTCCGAACACGCACCATCTCTTATATGCATAGTAAGATATCAGAACGGCGTGTACGTCTTGCTCGTTTCACATTTCGTGAGCTCGTTCTATGGCTATGCTAACTCCGCTATGCTCTTCGTCCCAATGCACATATATATGTCTGCATATACTTTAATTTATCCACCTTCTTTCACAAGAATCTCATAAATTATACCATATCATCATCCTCGCGAAAGCTTCCTACTCGCATTTTCATCCCCGTCGTCTGACACTGGAATCGTCCTTTCGCCAATGGGTCTGGATTGAGGAAAAATAAAAATAAATCCAAATGAACAATTTGCACATTTTTCCTAACACCAAAAAGTTCTTTACTCGGTTTTTTTCTTATCAAAGTTAAAAAAATGTCAACTGTCAATGTGAAAAAGTTTCGCAACAGTTGATTGCAATGAGTAACTCAAGCAAACGATTTTGCAAGATTTTGTTTATCGTTTTAAGGAATGATTTAAAGAATGCTTATAGGAATTTTCCTTGGACGGCTTATGTGACAACACCCATAACTGATCAATAGGGGAAAATGACAAATCTAGGTACATTTTATACCTAACTAGGCTTGCAAACAATGAAAAATAAAACGCGAGCGGCGGCTGTTTTTAGCAAGGAACATCACTTAAGGGGTTAGCCCCACTTGCGATTTTGAAAAAATCGATTTTTTTTATTGCATTTTTTTGAAGTGCAATTTGAAGTGCAGTTTTTTTTATGCCCGGAATAGATGACTCTATGTAAGTTTACAAGAAAAAATATTTTCTTCGTGTAAACTGAAATTGAAACTTTAAACGCGTTTTTCTCAAAATCGCATTTCTGAAGTCGGTGACCAAGATTACTCGAACACTAATGAACCGATCTTCTTGAAATTTTGCAGGCATATTTAATACATAAAAATGTAGACTTAAATGGTTCGATTTTTTTTTCGAAAAAAATGGCCGTTTTATAGCCAAAAAACGGCCGTTTTTTTCGTTAAAATCGAACCATTAACTTTGACTGTCCGCCATTTTGTGAAAAATGAATATTTTTAAAAATACTTCGATTAAAGACTAGTTTATACTTATATTTGACTAAATCCATCCGCATTTTTTTTCAGATGATCCACTTCGCCGCAATGTTGGTCACCGCAAACCGTGTATATAAAAACATTATTTCATTGACGGCCATTTGCCACTAAACAATGTAATATTTTTCAATAAAAAATTACTGAAAGTTCTTCAAGATGTGTTCTTTAAGATGGTATATTGATCGATTAAAAAAGTTTTGTAGTTTTCTTTAAAAAAATTCATGAAAAAGGCCTTTTTTGCGCTACAAGTGGGGGTAACGCCTTAAGTGTTCGCCTTTGATTTTGTTGAAACTCTTATATGTGATAAAGCACTGAAAATTATTAGACACGTATTTTTTTTATCTGCGGAAAAACGTTTTTCGATGGGAGGAACGACTTCTAAAGAAATTCGTGTTCTGACCCCTTAATTTACTTTTTTGACACCTAATCGTGAAAAACCTCCATAGGAACATAGCAGCTTTCCTACAGGTTAAGGGGCCAGTCCTCTTTGAAAATTTCAAAAAATCGATTTTTTTAACTGTTTTCGAAAGTACATACATTCAGAAATATTGTGTTTTGTACGATGCAGGAATTGCCGATTGAGTTTAGGTAAGAGTTTTTAATAGTATAGACTTCAAACGCGTTTTTCTCGAAACAACGTTTTCAAAATCTAGCTCCATCGTATCTCTAAAACTAATAAACCGATTCTCTTGAAATTTGAACCACATATTGTAAACATGATTCGCAACAAGATGACCCCCGATGGGTTTAAAATTTTGATTTTTACTTTCTTTTTTGCGAAAAACTGCGAAAAAACGCGTTTTTTTTTTACTTTTTTTCGTTTTTCATCTGCCATTTTTTTATTTTTTGATAAAACTTTATACCCGAGGGTCATTTTGTAGCTGGTGCCAAACTGAATCCAATGGACTTTGGTTTTTTTGTTTCAGACAAACCGTTGCCGAGTTGTGATGGAGCTACCTAGGCCACCTATTTTTGAGGCGTTACGTTAAACTATAGTTTTAGTACTTAAAAATGAATAAAAATGAATTAAATTAAAAAAAATGTATTTCAACACTTTATTTATCAAGCCCAACAACTTTTATATTCATATCGTTCATCAAATCCTCAAAAAAAAATCGCGAACATAGGCTTTTTTCGTGGCTCCAAAGTGGACTGGCTCCTTAATAATCAATTTGAAATTTTTGTTTCAGATAAAATTTACGGCCGCAATCCTGGCCACCATGGACACCATTTTTTCCACGCAATATTTCGCAAATAAAAATAATATTAAACAATGCATAAAGAAATGAAAAAAAATCATTTTGTATTCTTTATCGGTGCTTCAATTTGTAAAAAAATCAGACCGATTAGGTCATCCTATCCATCTACAAAAATCGCGAAAATCGGCTATTTTTCGGGCGGTCACACTGTGATGATCCCTTAAGGCCTTAGTATAAAATGATGTGAAAATTTATCATTTTTTTCGTATGAAAAAGTGATTTACTCATAAAATAAATTACACATCTATTTGGTATGAATATCAAGCTGTTAGAATTTTTTTTTCAATGTACAAAATGGCCGACTACTAATATTTTCTTTTGTTATCTTTTTTTAGGCGCTCCGCGGCGTGACATTTAGCATCCACAATTTTTTACCTAGAACAAAAAACAAAAATTCTCGTCAATCTACATTAGAATACCTAGAGAAGTACGTACGGAATTTGAAAAATATCGTTTTATGCAAAAGTTGTAGGTATTTGAACTTAAGAAATGAATTTTCAGTGAAAAATTTCGTCATAACTGCTCATAAACTGCTCATAAAATGAAAAGTTTTCGATTAATCAGAAATTCCGTAAGTACTTCTCTGCGAAATGCAATTGGGAACATAACTTTTAAATTTGAAGTAAATCGAGTGAAAATTGTTGAAGTTATTTGTCACGCCAATTGGAAAAAAGCTGTTTCGAGAAATTTCGAGTAGGCGGCCATTTTGTACATCGAAAAAAAAAAATCCTAACAGCTTGATATTCATACTAAATAGATGTGTAATTAATTTTATAAGTGAATTATTTTTCATACGAAAAAAATTGTTAAATTCGCACATGATTTTATACCCGTTGCTGTGGCCCAAGGACTTAAAATAAAAATTTTCGTACTTTTCGAAAAAATAATGCGTTTTATTAATAAATAAAAATATCAAGTCATTTTGAGATACCCTTTGTCAGCACGAAAGCGAGCTCTCTCGCACGCTCAAATATAATTTTTCTACGCGAAAGAAAAAAAAATGGCTCGTTGAGTAATTGGTTTATCGAGGACAGAATCGTAAAGCGGCTAAAATACTCTGGCAACCGTACGATGACAGTGATATAAACATATTGTGTTTATTTTGCTCACCACCTTCTCTCAAGTGATTGAATGACGAGATAGTTTATCTTTTTTTTTTATCTCATCCCTTTCTTTCCATTTACCCCCTTCGTCTCTGCCCTCAGCGAGCCCTCCGCGCTTTACTCACTCACCCTCCCTCCCTTGTAACATAAAAGTCTGTTCAAGCTCGTTCGCGCCTCCGGAGTTCGCGGTGATGAGCTTGCGACGTGGCCAACAAAGAGGTATGTGCGAAAGTAATCGTGGGCTGACCAAATCGAGGCATATTCTACTAGCTCGGTATACACTTATCGTAAAAAAAGACGTTCAAATTCACATTCGTAGAGAAACAACAAAAACATTTTTCTCTTATCTAACACATTACTCATTATCGCTACTTGTATTTATAGTTATTTTCTATTATTGTTCATTAATATTAATATTTATCTTTATTCAGTATTCGTGATGAGTGTATTCGTGATAAACCCAAATGGTCATTGGCAAATAATAAAAATCGCAGATAAAATTCTTTATAATTCCTTGGCATTGAAAATAACCATGAAAAAACAATTCTAAATATTGGTTAACAATTTTTTTCAATAAACCTTGAGAAATTTGTTGCATGAGGACAATTGGAAAGTATTTATAGTTGACGACATGAGTGAAGAAATAAAATTATTCGAAAAATCGATCAGGCATAAATACATGAAAATCGACTACGGAATCGCAAGTACGAAATTTTGCGATTTGCACATCTCACAATTGGTATTGATTCAAAGATGAAATCTCCAAAAAAATGCCCGCTGATGAACGAATATGGGAAATATCACTCGTGCAGAGGAGGTATGCAAATTCGTATGAATATACACATTTAATACAGCGAATAAGGGTTGAGAATGTAGAGAGAAACATGAAAAAGGGAGAGAGGGAGAGAGAGAGAGAGAGAGAGAGAGAGAGAAAAGAAAGTACGCCTAGAAATGAAAGAGAAAAAGCATAATTAAATGAGCAGGCGTACATGTAGGCTCGCATTGCCGAATTATTCATAAGGGCTAGTTCGCGCATAATTTAAGCGCCCGATCCATTAAACAAAATAAAAAAACATGAGACAGCACTAAAGAGGAAAGTAACGAGTTCACTTCTATACGCTTATACGGGGTGTCCCTCTTATCTCTGCCACCCGAAATAACTCGGTAATTATCGACGTCACAAAAAAATGTACCAGACAAAAGTTGCACGGTGTGAAGGGGGCCATCAAAAGCGACCAATTTTTTTTTTTCGACGCGCTGACGCACGGTCACCTCCACTTTTTAAAATGGAATGGTACATTTTTTCCAACCATCTTGTGGAGCACCTCAAGCCGCATAAAAAACATTAGGGGGTCAAAGTCGTACAAGGTCAATGAAGGACAGTATCGATGATACAAATCTAAATAGGTGACCTTGAATGACCTTGAAGGAGTTTAACCCATTAATGTTTTTTATGCGGCTCGAAGTGCTCCACAAATGTGCGTGTGTGCGTTTGTTTGGGTTGGTTCATAACGCAAACACGGTTTAGGTTCCTGCGGCTCATCAATTCGGCTAAAAAATGGTATTCTAATCTAAAAATTATGAACGTTATCAAAAAACTTTTCCTACAAAAGTTGTTGGTTCTGACCTGGTAAATATTTCGGTGAAAAATATTCATAATCCGATTTTAAAAAACACGTCGGCCATCTTAAATTTTTTACCAAAAACGATTTTTTTATGGTCCCCCTTTGAATCTTTAAGGGGTTAACCCCACTTGCGATTTTGAAAAAATCGATTTTTTTTATTGCATTTTTTTGAAGTGCAATTTGAAGTGCAGTTTTTTTTGATGCCCGGAATAGATGACTCTATGTAAGTTTACAAAAAAAAATATTTTCTTCGTGTAAACTGAAATTGAAACTTTAAACGCGTTTTTCTCAAAATGGCATTTCTGAAGTCGGTGACCAAGATTACTCGAACACTAATGAACCGATCTTCTTGAAATTTTGCAGGCTTATTTAATACATAAAAATGTAGTCTTTAATCGTTCGATTTTTTTTCCGAAAAAAATGGCCGTTTTATTGCCAAAAAACGGCCGTTTTTTTTCGTTAAAATCGAACCATTAACTTTGACTGTCCGCCATTTTGTGAAAAATGAATATTTTTTAAAATCCTTCGATTAAAGACTAGTTTATACTTATATTTGACTAAATCCATCCGCATTTTTTTTTCAGATGATCCACTTCGCCGCAATGTTGGTCACCGCAAACCGTGTATATAAAAACATTATTTCATTGACGGCCATTTGCCACTAAACAATGTAATATTTTTCAATAAAAAAAATTACTGAAAGTTCTTCAAGATGTGTTCTTTAAGATGGTATATTGATCGATTAAAAAAGTTTTGTAGTTTTCTTTTAAAAAAATCATGAAAAAGGCCTTTTTTTGCGCTACAAGTGGGGGTAACGCCTTAAAGTTTTATTGTACACAATACTCCATCGGAGCAGTATTTTTCGAGATAAATCAGGTGTAAGATTAAAATGGGACACCCGGTATGGATAAAAGAAGGTATACTCGTCGGTTAATGCGCACCCAACCCACAGTATCATTAATAAGTACGCTTCTAGTTAACGTATTGACCGCTCGCGTCGCAAAATTCGTAGGGTGTACATACATACAATTTTCCATTGCGCTTCCCCGTACAGAAAATTGTTGGGGGATCCCTGGGTCCTACCACTTCCCTATAAGGATTTAATGGGTTCGCGGCATGAAGTGAACCCACATTGGAATCCAATGTCGAAAAATTGCGATGTAAAAACAACACGGACCGATGCGTTCAAATAACACACTTACGTGTGTTTGTTTGGGTTTGTTTGGGTTTTCTTGTTTTCGCATAGGCGAGGTTCTCATACAGCTTCATGATGACGGCAGCTTTTTGCTTGTCGGTGATTGGCTTGAAACAAAAATACGTCCCTAAAGATTCAATGCAGCTATCGAGATTTTGGAAAATAGATTCTAATTTCAGGTTCTTCCACGTGACAAACTCAAAAATGATCTATAAATGAAACAAAAAGTTGAGACCAAATGTGGTCTTCAACTAAGGAGAGATATACACCTAGATGGTCGAGGTCGAGGATTTAGAAGCCATGAACATTCCGTCGACCGTAGAAGACCTACACTATGGGCCTGGTATCGATGATTCCATGTAAGTTGACAAAAATTGATTTATTTATTCCCAAATTTTCAAACGCGTTTTTCTCAAAACCACGTTTTTCAAATCGGTACCCAAAATTTCTCGAAAACCAATGAACCGATTGCCTTGAGGGTTTTCGTGGTTATTCTATACACCATTATCTAGTACTTGTCATAGGATTTTTTTTTCCGTTACTTAGTTTTTGTTTTATAGGTAAAATAATAACTATTTTTTGGCCCAAAAATCACTATTTATGTTCAAACGTCCGCCATTTTGTCATAAATCGATATTTTCAAAATCGACTGTGACAAGTACTAGATTATAGTATCTAATTTAATAATGTTTTTTGTTTTTTTTAAAATGATTTTTGAAGAAACGCCAGTGGGTACCGTATACGCAGATTTTTTACGACGCTCCGAGGATCATAAAATATCCTTGTATATTTTTGATATTTTTAAGTAAGGAAAATTAAACATATTTTTCAATGTATATACTTTTAGACAATTAAAACCCCAATGCGAAATTTCAAATGGTTTTCCTTGAAAAAATTCACAAAAATGACCTTTTTCCGGCTCTTAGGTGTATATCTCCCCTTGACCGGTCAATCATCACCGGTCATCGATGTCAAATCAACTAATGAGTTTCACGTGATGCCGTAACCAAGGTGATTTTTAAAACATATGATCAATGACTCGCAATCGACGTACTTAAACTGTGTTGCTTTTTCCCGTGTCGTTTTTGATCGTGTGTTGCTATCGACTTGTGTTGTTTAGTCCAATGTGTGGAAATATGCGTCTTGTACGGTGATACTACACGCTTTATGTGTGTTCGAACAAGCGTGTAGTTGATGGGGACAGCTGCACTGACGAAAAAACCAAATGAATCAAAAAAACATATTGGAAAATCCAAATAAATATGCTGCTACGAAGTGCCACCGATATATGAGATTATTACAATACTATAGTATATTGTAAAATGTGATTGATTTAAATAACATATTATTTTATTTGAAAAAGCTCTTCTGTTCTCCGAATATCTACATTATCCTCCAAATAAAATTATATTCTATTGAAATCATTCTATATGCAATCCGTAGATGTATGGATGAAATAATTAAGCGGTTGCTACAGCATTTTTTATTTCGTACAAAAATGTAATGAATAGAATAAATGATTTCTTTATTGCATCGAAACGAATATGCCATTGGACGTAAGTTTTTCAATTTGTGTAAATCTTAAATAAAAAGTGAGCACTAGAATGATCATCCACGGTAATGGTGGAGAGGACATCAGATTTCCAATGGAATATCCACGGAGAGAATATCAGATATTCAACTGATAAGAACAGATACTACACTTTGATCTTAGCCACAGGCCAAGAAGCGATACTCTTTAAAGCTTCTCCGGCGTTTAAGTAGATTTTCGGTTCGCGCTGTGCTTACGAGAAACGAGCGCGCGTGCGGCTTCTAGCGGTTACTCCGAGAACTACGGGTTTCCTCACACCTATAATTTCGGTGGCGCTCGGCCATGATTTGGTTGAATTTTTGTCAACCAAATGCGCAAGAAACAAATTTTATTTTCGCACCATTTTTTAACCAATTTAGACATTTGCTTAATATTTTTCAATCAAAATAAAATATTAATATTTTAACGAATAATGTACTTGGAAATCAATATCGGATTTAGTGAAAAAAATAAAATAACATATTTAATAGAAATTTTATCTGAATCAAACGAGCGAAATTCAATTTTTCTTGTGTACTCGAACTAACAATATTCACGTTATGAATTGAAACGCTTTTTTTGTTCGTTGCAGAAAATGCATTCAAAACTATATAAATTGTTCGCGATCATTTTTTATATAGTTTTAATAATATATTATTCTCGGTCAACAATATATCTTTAAAGGAAAAAAAAAACTTCCAATTTTATCATGTTATTAAAGTCAATAGCGTTTTGTGTGGACTGATAAATCCGATTATTTACACTACCAATTTTACAATTGAATCAACGAAATTTCATTCAACAACACCAATGATATAGGATCAATGATATTTTTTTCTCAGTGTAGAATCAACATGGCACCGCGTGTCTAGCCTTTATGTTGTGTTACTTGTCCATACTTTGAACACACGTCGAACACGCCTAGTTCCCATGTAGAGGTTGTCATGAATTGCACAATGTTACCATCAGGCCAATATTGGGACCATCGTATAAGCCTACAAAAGAGAAATAATATTGGCCCATTACTGTTCCGCTCCAAACTGAAAACTGGCACAATATCGGCCCATCCCTAAAGCCTGTCCTGGCCCATCTGTAAAAACTAATAAACAGCCGTGATAGTTAAACTAAATTTGCCAATTTAAAAACTGGGGATACTAAAATACGGACAATTCCATTGGCCCAATATTGTTCCGTTGTAAATTGAAAACCGGCACAATATCGGCCCATCGTTTGAAACCAATAAATAGCCGTGATGGTGGAACTATATTTTCCAATTTAAAAACTGGCAATGCTAAAATTCAAGCAATTACATTGGCCCATTATTGTCCCGTTATAAATTGAGAACCGGCACAATATCGGCCCATTACTAAAAATTATCCTGGCCCATCTTTCCAAAACAATAAACAGCAGTGATAGTTAAACTAAATTTGCCAATCCTAAAGCTGGCAATCCTAAAATACTGGCTAATACATTGGCTCATTATTGTCTCGTTCTAAATTGAAAACCGACACAATATCGGCCCATAGTTAAAACCTATCACGGCCCATCTTCTAAATTCATTAAACAGTCATGATAGATAAACAATATTTGCCAATTTTTAAATTGGTGATGCTGAAGTACTGCCAATTACATTGGCCCATTATTGTTCCGTTATAAATTGAGAACTGGCACAATATCAGCCCGTTACTAAAACCTATCCGGGCCCACCTGTTAAAACCAATAAACAGGTGTGACAGTTCATCGAAATTTGCCAATTTTGAAACTGGCAATGCTAAAATACTGGAAATTACATTTAATTAATCTAAGCCCTTTATTGGCTAAGTGGATCAGACCATACCTGCTTTTATTTTATTTGAGCCTTGGGTTATTCATTATCTGTATATTGTGCCAGAATAGGCAAATAACTGGCACGTCATATATTAATCGTCTATATTTTGTAGTTCAGTTTTTGTAATCAAGTCTTGGCCTATTATTGGCATTTGTAAATAACCAACATGAGTAAGTAAAATATGGCAATTTTGAAACCTGTCATATACGCAAATCACAATTTTTTTCAAGGTTATTCCATGAAATATGTATCCATAAGGACCAATCTCGGGCCAATCTTGGCCCGATATAGGTTGAATATTTATCACGCACTCAAACAAACCCAAACAAACTCACGGCTCAATATTCCAGATAGACTAACTTCTAGATAGACCAACTGTGAGGGCCCATCATAGAGCCAGTGGTCAATTTCTACATAGGCCCTTTAAGAGGGCCCATACAGGGCCAAGTGCAATCACCAACATTGCCGCTACAATGAATGAAATCGTTGGCCCATTAATTGTTGGCTCTGTTGGCCGATATCGGGCCGTTCTTATCATTTCTACAAAGGCACCTCATTGGTAAATACTCACGGCCCAATGTTCCAGAAAGGCTAACTGTGAAGGCCCGTCCCAGGCCCAACGGTCAATCTCTACATGGGTTTTTGCAGTGACGGAGAACAAATGATGTTCGTGTGCACGTTTACTCAGAAATGTAATACGTACCGATAAAATTCAAGTGCGCCGCAAGTGAATGCAATATCCATTGGGCAGATCGGCAAACCGGGGGACGGAAAGGATCGTTCACGTAATACCTAACAGGCTGGATAGAGTGATGACGTAACGACTTCTAGAAAAAGCTCGCACGAAGAGAGTTCCAACCTTTGGGTCTTTATTCCCCCGTGTCTTTTTTCGTTCTATCACATATATATCAACTTTGCGTGTCCGACACGAACAATCGATATTAGTCCCTTTCGTCATTTTCCCGCTGGCTCCCGAAGCTATTCGAAGACTTGCGCGCGCGGCGTTGGGGCAAGGATAAAATTCGGCAAAAACGGAAGAAAGGAAGAACGAAGGAGGCTTCATCCGCGCGGAATCGCTTTTGGCGCTGCAGCTGTTCACGGTAAGAATCATAAAACACTTTAAGGGATGTGTACGAGTGGAAGGTGGCGAGAGCGGAAGAGCAGCAGGCGAACGGTAGGTAAGGTCCATAGGAGCACGCGCGGATCTTTTCGTGGGTTGGTGAAGAAACGACGAGAGAGGGAGGCGAGCAAAAAAACAGGTTCCTTGCCAACACCTTCAGGATGCCATACATTTTGCCAAGCCAATGTTCCATCGGCAAAGCGTACTAGGGATATTCTCGCGTAGCATGGCTGTGCGATTCATTCAGTCGAGTACACGATCCGATGCACGCCGCCATGGCCAAGCGAAGCCACCATGCATCCTAATACGAAGGGAGCAGAAAAACAACCTCGGGGGTTACTTCTCAACTATAAAGCGTGACTCGTGGATGAGGGCCGGGGGTGCTGAAAAATGATTGAGGTGAGGGGCGAACACGGCAAAATGAGTCGGAGGACTAAACGAATGGTGGGATAACATTAGTGATGCAACAGACCTCTGCTTCTGCTTCCGCAACTCCGGCAGTTCCGCACACTTATTCACATCCGCTTCTACAGCTGGTTCCGCATTTTTATATCGGAATTTATCGAAACTCACCAGAAATGGAGAGACTGACGATGTGCGTATTTAGATCCGATAAAAAATCAACATTTTTTTACCCTTAATAGTCACACTGGGTCCACGGGACCCAGATAAATTATTTTGATGCCGTACAACTTTTTTTTCCAATAAAACATACATTTTTTCATACGCGTAAGCGTTTCGTTCTTTCCTTCTAAATCGCACCTGCGTTGGATGGAATAAATATACTTTTTGAAAAGTCCACAGAAACCGCTATGTCTATTTCAAAGTACATTGTTTCCAGATTACAAAACCATTTTTTAATTTTTTTTTGTCAATAATTACAAGAGTTACAGCAATTTTTGTAAAAAAACAGTCATTTTTCACGTTTTTCTTTGCATAATTTTTTTTGCATATTTGAAATTTAATTTTTGATTTCTAACCGATATACTTGTATTAAACAAGGTTCAAATGATACCGCACTATTTTTTTCATATCGCTCAATGCATTACTTCATTATTTATGACAATTTAAAAACTCCTGGGTCACATGCACCCAGTATGACTATAACGTGATTCTAGCTAAGTGTGACTACCAAGGGTTAATGCCATTGTTACGGAGCAGGTTGAGTCCGAAATATTTATGGGGTTAGGCCATTCTAGAGGCCGAAAAAAAAGCTTTTTGGGAATTTTTTTTCAGAAAAACGACAAAATAAATCTAGATTACAAAAAAGGGTGTTTATCATACATGCATGATATGCTCAAAACTGCATTTTTTAAGGGGCCAGTCCTTCTTGAAAATTTCAAATGATCGAAAGCAAGCAAGACTTGAAGAAATCGACGATGATGAGCAATCAGAAGGGATTTTGTACGGTGCAGGAATTGCCGATTGAGTTTAGGTAAGAGTTTTTCATAGTATAAACTTCAAACGCGTTTTTCTCGAAACAACGTTTTCAAAATGTAGCTCCATCGTATCTCTAAAACTAATAAACCGATTCTCTTGAAATTCGAACCACATATTGTAAACATGATTCGCAACAAGATGACCCTCGATGGTTTTTAAATTTTGGTTTTTACTCTATTTTTTTGCGAAAAACTGCGAAAAAACGCGTTTTTTTACTTCTTTCGTTTTTCATCTGCCATTTTTTTATTTTTTGATAAAACTTTATATCCGAGTGTCATTTTGTAGCTGGTGTCATACTGAATCTAATGGACTTTGATTTCTTTTGTTTCAGACAAGCCGTTGCCGAGTTGTGATGGAGCTACCTAGCCCACCTATTTTTGAGGCGATACGTTAAACTATAGTTTTTGTACTTAAAATAAATAAAAATGAATTAATTTTTTTTATGTATTTCAAGACTGTATTCATCAAGCCCAACACCTTTTGTATTCATATCTTTTATAAAATCCTCAAAAAAAAATAGCGAAAGTAGCCTTTTTTCGTGGCTCCTTAAAGCCATCGTTACGGAGCAGATTGAGTCCGAAATACTTATGGGGTTAGGCCACTCTAGAGGCCGAAAAAATAGGCTTTTGGGGATTAAAAAAAAACTACAAAATAAATCGAGATTACAAAAAGGGTGTTTATCATACCTCATGTAGAGGTTGACCGTTGGGCCTGGGACGGGCCTTCACAGTTAGCCTTTCTAAAATATTGGGCCGTGAGTATTTACCGATGAGGTGCCTTTGTAGAAATGATAAGAAAGGCCCGATATCGGCCAACAGAGCCAGCAATTATTGGGCCAATGATTTAATTCATTGTAGCGCCACTGTTGGTGATTGCACTTGGCCCTGTATGGGCCCTCTTAAAGGGCCTATGTAGAAATTGACCACTGGCTCTATGATGGGCCTTCACAGTTGGTCTATCTAGAAGTTAGTCCATCTAGAATATTGGGACGTGAGTTTGTTTGGGTTTGTTTGGGTTCGTGATAAATATTCAACCTATATCGGGCCAAGATTGGCCCGAGATTGGTCCTTATGGATACATATTTCATGGCATAACCTTGAAATAAATTGTGATTTGCGTATATGACAGGTTTCAAAATTGGCATATTTTACTTACTTATGTTGGTTATTCACAAATGCCAATAATAGGCCAAGACTTGATTACAAAAACTGAACTACAAAATATATACGATTAATATATGACGTGCCAGTTATTTGCCTATTCTGGCACAATATACAGATAATGAATAACCCAAGGCTTAAATAAAATAAAAGCAGGTATGGTCTGACCCACTTAGCCAATAAAGGGCTTAGATTAATTAAATGTAATTTCCAGTATTTTAGCATTGCCAGTTTTAAAATTGGCAAATTTCGATGAACTATCACGGCTGTTTATTGGTTTTGAAATATGGGCCAGGATAATCTTTAGTAATGGGCCGATATTGTGCGGGTTCTCAATTTATGACGGGACAATAATGGGCCAATGTAATTGCTTGTATTTTAGCATTACCAGTTTTTAAATTGGCAAATATAGTTCAACCATCACGGCTATTTATTGGTTTTAAACGATGGGCCGATATTGTGCCGGTTTCTAATTTATAACGGAACAATATTGGGCCAATGGAAGTGTCAGCATTTTAGTATCCCCAGTTTGTAAATTGGCAAATTTAGTTCAACTATCACGGCTGTTTATGAGTTTTTAAAGATGGGCCAGGGCAGGCTTTTGGGATGGGCCGATATTGTGCCAGTTTTCAGTTTGGAGCGGAACAGTAATGGGCCAATATTATTTCTCTTTTGTTGGCTTATACGATGGTCCCAATATTGGCCTGATCGTAACATTGGGCAACTCATGGCAACCTCTACATGGGACATACCAGTGACTGTATACAATAATTTTTTTGAAGCGATTACTTTCAAAATGGTGGCTGTGCAGCGTTTATCTCAAAACTGCATTTTTTAAGTTAGCCGGAAACACAACTCAGACATTTTTCAACCGATTCACTTGAAATGTTGAATATATCTTGAAAAATATATTGTCTATGGAAGTACGTAGGATTTTCATTATATTGCATAGTTCATTTGTCATTAACAATTATCTGACGATTTTTTACGCAAAATTTTCATTTTTCAAAAATTTACCTAAAATATCGTCAGATAATTCTTAATAACAAAAAAGATCAAAGACTACCTCTGCAAGAGGACCCCGTAATATGATGGAAATCAAATGAACACAAGCACCATTGTCTCTTGCCAATAGTGCTACAGTACTTGTCAGCTCCTCCCAGTAGCGTAGCCAATGAACAATTATTCAGTAGAGTACCCCCCGTATACGGAAAACACTGAAATAAAGAAATTCTTGAAATAATCCGTCGGTTTATTGAAATCTTTAAAAGTTCTAAAACTTCCATAGCCGAATTATTTTGACGGTGTTAAGATTTTCGAGGTTTTGGTCTTTCGTGTGGAATTCTTTCGGAGTTTTGATCTTTCGGGGTACTATTCTCCCGGAGTTTTGGGCGTTCTGACCATTCAAAGTTCGGAATTTCAACCCGGCCCCTTCTGTTATGACACTCCCGTTGCATCACTAGCTAACATTCCAGTCGAAATTATCACGATATATGAAGAAGGAAAAAAGTGCGCGAGAGGATGAAAGAGGCTAGCTGGGAGCTAATTTCCACTAGAGATACGCACAGTATAGGAAAAAATGTTTCCCACATCGGTGTTCTAGTAACGAGCGACACGTAACCGAAAGCTCAATTCCGTCCATTTAGTCTGCAATGAAAAAGTACGCGAGGGCAGGCAAATCGTGTAAAAGGGTTACACGCACCGTTCGATCCTCATGAGCACTCGACACGCACGCACACACACACACACACACACGCACGCACACACACACACACCCACACACCCACCCACCCACACACACACACACACACACACACACACACACACACACACACACACACACACACACACACACACACACACACACACACACACAAACAAACACACACACACACACGCACGCACGCACGCACGCACGCACGCACGCACGCACGCACGCACACGCACACACACACACACACACACACACACACACACACATGCACGAATATGTAGGAACATACTCATTTACCGGTGACGCGTTTAGAGAACAATTGCTACGCCCAGTCACTCACGTTCACTGTGTAATTAACTAAGCGAAAACTGTTGAACCCTTCGCACGCTGTCACTTAACGGAGACTTTTTTAAAACGAGGATTGAGTTCGACGAAAAAAATGGGTAAATTAAAAATTAGTCAAAAAAAAATTACCCGAATAAAAAACAAACTCATACGAAGAAAAATAAAATTATGCCAATGGACGAGCAACCGAAACACGGGTAAACAAAATTATGCTAATGAAAAGGAAATCCAAACGAGTGCCAAGGAATTGCATGAATTAATTACAAACCCGAAAAACGCAAACAAAATTACGCGAATTAAAAGTAATCACGGGAAAAATAATGCTCATGAAAAATAAATCCAAAGGAACGCAAAAATATTTGCTAACAAAAAAGAAAACCGAGCGAAAGCAAAAGAAGTTATGCTAATGAAAGAGAAACCGAAATAAACGAAGAACAAATTGCGTTTATTATATACGAACCTAAAAAATGAAAACAACATTGTACGGATTAAAAAAAATAAAGCCGAAAGACAAGCAATATGACTCTAATGAAAATGGAATCCAAATAAACACAAGCAAAGTTCATTGAATGAAAGACGAACCCGGAAAAACTTGAAGAAAATTTTACGAATTAACGATGAACCCAAACAGACGCAACAAAAATTGTTCTAATGAAAAAGAAACCCGAAAAAGAGCAAAAAAAATCACGCGGTTTAAGGGGACTAGGCATCGAAAAAATCTGGAATTTTTTGTTTTTTTTTTGTTATATTCCGTTACTCCTATCTCTCCCAAACATTTTGGCGCAAAGAAAACTGAAAAATTCGCAAAATTGAGCTCAGGGGAGCAATAAAATTCCAATACTCCGCTAATGGTTAAGGCATTACCCACACTTGTAGGGCAAAAAAGGCCTTTTTTCATGAATTTTTAAAAAGAAAACTACAAAACTTTTTTTATCGATCAATATACCATCTTAAAGAACACATCTTCAAAAACTTTCAGTAATTTTTTTATTGAAAAATATTACATTGTTTAGTGGCAAATGGCCGTCAATGAAATAATGTTTTTATATACACGGTTTGCGGTGACCAACATTGCGGCGAAATGGATCATCTGAAAAAAAATGCGGATGGATTTAGTCAAATATAAGTATAAACTAGTCTTTAATCGAAGGAAGACTAGTTTATAGTATTATATATAGTATTGTTATTATATATAGTATTGTTTTTCAAATTTTAGCCGCCAATTTTAAATTTTAATGTTTTTTTCGAAAATGTTAGGTTCAGTCTGTGGAGGAACATCCCCTGAAGAGAATGGCGTTTGGGAATTGCCGAAACCTGCAACCGGCCACTCGGAATCGTGGCAATGAGGGATCAGTGCATGAGGAGCGTGGTCTCCTTTATCCGCCCATATCTCCCATAAATATTGATATTTTTGAAACCTCAACCACTGAATTTAATAGTCAGAAGTCCAATAAAAACGTTGCAGAAAAGAAAATGTATGTATGTTGTTTCGGTTCTTCACAAATTCCACTTGAACTTCATCCGATTTTCTGCTTATTTTCGCTGCCTAGTCCCCTTAAGGTAAGCTCAAGCAAAATGACGCGATAAAAAAAAAATATCAACATGTTCCATTCGTATTTTTCGCTCTTCCACGCCGTACTGAGAAAGGGCTGTGTCCCCTTTAATGCCCTCAACTAGGAAATAATGTGAGTGAAATAAGGTGGGTACATGATGATTGCATAATGAGTACAATACCCACATCGAGGCATGAATACATAATAAAATTTGATCGGTCCTACGATGCATGGATTTTTAATTGTGACCATGAATATTGAAGTACAAAGTATGTATGCGCACTTTATAATGCGAATGAAAGGTTGTCTAGACCCCTACGGCTATATGACTGAAGCTTTTAATTGGTCTACGGTAACTATATGGGCAAGAATTATTACGCGTTTACATAACCGGTTTTATCATGTAATGTATCAACCTGACCGGCAGAGCGAAATAGCGTAACCAAAGGACCGTAGATGTGGACTGAAAATGACGACGGTTACCCCCCCCCCCCTCCCCGGCCCGCGGCCCCCATCACCATTTGGTCCCACAGTCAATACAGGAGTGCTGAACTAAGCAAACTTTTCACACACTGCGTTAGACGTGATATCCATCGGGATGTTTAGCACTCGCACTTCTACACGGTGTCCCAGAACTGAAGGTATTCCCGCACATGGGGGGTTGAGGGGTGGAATTCTGAGTCGATTAATATAAGCATGTATGGGTCTCAGATCAACCGCTGAATTATTATTGATTTTTAAAGGCGGGCCAATCAGGTGCGCCCGATAAGCCAGTCTCTCGGCCACACGTCGGTGAGCGATACGCTGGCTTATCGGGCGCACCTGATTGGCTCGCCTTTAAAAATCAATAATAATTCAGCGGTTGATCTGAGACCCATACATGCTTATATCAATCGACTCAGAATTTCACCCCCAATCCTCCATTTCAGGGACTACCTTCAGTTCTGGAACATCCTGTATACACACTGCCTACACACGTAATACTAAAACTCGATCGGTAGCCCATTTTCTTCTTTTGTAACGTAACCCTCCGCTTCTGGGGCTGAACTTCTTCATCCCGGCTGTTTCTGAACGATCCTAGTCAGCGGAAACAAGAAGAGAGGGAGAGTTTCTGGAGGATACGTGACTACCTCGGGGAGTGTCGCCCTCCGGGTCCGGTAATGCGATCGTACCTTTGCGAGCCTTCAAAAATCGTTTTCACGCGCCAGCCACGAGCAAAAAAAGAAAGAAACACGACAAAAAAAATCGCATTCTCTCGTCTCCCCAACGAGATCCTGTTCTTCCTGTAGTCTCGAATGTAATATTGATCTACTCGAAGCGTGCCGATATTTAAGGGGCTATTCTACTGTGACAGAATGAAAAAATCACATTTTTTACGTTTTTCAACTCTATTCCATCATAGAATTGATCTCCAATTACTGGTAAAATCGATTTTCACTTTGTCGACTCAGAACAGCGCTTTAAAGTAGAAGCGCTCGCTGCGCGCGCTCTAGTACGGCTACCCACTGCGCGTTTCTGGCAGCTGTTGGGAAAAGCTGTTTTGAATTTATATCAGGTTGATAAAAAAGTTTTGTCGCAAAAATTTTAAAAATGTCTTTTTACGTATTGACGCAATATGACATCGAGCTATGTCGAGAATATTCTAGAATGTTTTCTACTCTTTCGCGTGACAGGGTATAAAAGGGCGAGCGCGCGTTCTAGTGGACAGAAATGGCTTCGATCTCGCAGGAGCAACTTCGAGCGATCATTTTTTACGAGTGGCGGCGCGGCACGAACGCAAGCACAACTGCTAAAAATATACAGGATGCATTCAGCGAGAACGTAGGTTCTCATCGAACAGTCCAGCGTTGGTTCAATCGTTTTAAATCTGGAGACACAAGCCTTGAAGATAAGGAACGTTCCGGACGACCGTCGACCATCGATGATGAAGCATTACTCCGCTGCATCAAAGAAAAACCGGAAGCAAGTACGCACGAGCTAGCAAGAGAACTTGGCTGCACCCAACCGTCAATAGTCAATCACTTACACAACTTGGGATACAGGAAGGTTCTAGCTCAATGGATACCACACCGTCTCACCGACGACAATAAGAACTGTCGCGTGACCATCTGCCAGTCTCTTCTGCTTCGCCACCATCGCAAGGAGTTTTTAGAAGATCTTGTGACGGGAGATGAAAGCTGGGTCTTGTATGATAACAGAACGCGTTTAGCCTACTGGCTTCCTACGGAGAAAAACCGCCACACCAACCGAAATCTGATCGTCACTCACAAAAGGTTTTGTTGTGCTGTTTCTGGGACGCAAAGGGAATGCTGTTTCACAATTTTCTCCCTATCGGTAAGACGATCTCCTCTACACGATACATCGAAAATCTCCAGAATTGGCAAAAGCTATAAGAAAAAAACGGCCAAGACGCGCGACTGTGCACCTTCTCCACGACAACGCGAGACCCCATGTCGCGAAGGAAACCCACTAAACAATCACTGAGCTTCACTGGAATACCGTTCCTCATCCACCATACTCTCCCGACATCACGCCATCTGACTACCATTTGTTCAGACATTTGAAGGCATATTTGAGAAACAAAACTTTCGAAAACGTCGACGATCTCAGAAGGGATATTTCAAATTTCTTTGAGTTCCAGCCGCCGCAGTTTTGGGCAAAGGGAATAAATGAGTTGCCAACTAGATTGTCGAGTGTCATAGAAACCGATGGCGAATATATTGTTGATTAGAAATGTTTTGTATAAGATATATAAATAAATAAATTATATTGAAATTATTGCGACAAAACTTTTTTATCAACCTGATACTTGAGTACAGACATATACACGTATTCTTTTATATATTTACTGTATAGTAGTAATCTCTCTTTTCACTGTGTGAGTAAAAGAACGCTCTACAGGTTAGTATTGTATATTATACTATAGCAAACTTTAAGGGGTCATTCCACCTTGAAAATTTAAAAAAATCGAAAGCAAGCAAGACTTGAAGAAATCGACGATGATGAGCAATCAGAAGGGATTTTGTACGGTGCAGGAATTGCCGATTGAGTTTAGGTAAGAGTTTTTCATAGTATAAACTTCAAACGCGTTTTTCTCGAAACAACGTTTTCAAAATCTAGCTCCATCGTATCTCTAAAACTAATAAACCGATTCTCTTGAAATTCGAACCTCATATTGTAAACATGATTCGCAACAAGATGACCCTCGATGGTTTTAAAATTTTGATTTTTACTCTTCTTTTTTTGCGAAAAACGAGTTTTTTAAAAACTTTTTTCGTTTTTAATCTGCCATTTTTTTATTTTTTGATAAAGTTTTATATCCGAGAGTCATTTTGTAGCTGGTGTCATATTGAATCTAATGGACTTTGATTTTTTTGTGTCAGACAAGCCGTTGCCGAGTTGTGATGGAGCTACCTAGCCCACCTATTTTTGAGGCGTTACGTGAAACTATTGTTTGTGTACTTAAAAATGAATAAAAATGAATCGATTTTTTTAAAATGTTTTTCAAGACTTTATTTATCAAGCTCAACAACTTTTATATTCATATCTTTTGCAAAATCCTAAAAAAAAATCGCGAAAATAGCCTTTTTCGTGGCTCCAAAGCAACATACTTTTTTTTATGGCTCTACACGATTATAAATTTTGAAATAAATATACATTTGAATGCAACAAAAAAGTTGTTTTCTATTCTGTAAGAGTGTATATTTGAGCGAAAAAAAGGTTTGTACCGATAACAAATATCTCAACACTCGTACAGATTAAGGGCTAACGTGGGTTTGAAATTTTCAAAGAATCCTTTTTTCAAATTTCATTATCTAATAGCACAATATGTCTACCAAACCCAACTTTTTGGTACTACCAAGAACCAAAAATTCACCTATTTTACATACAACTCTGCCAAAAATTCAAATTTCAATTTTTTTGAAAATCCTTCGTTCAATTACGAGCTATGCTTATCTACTAACAGAAAAACGTTGTTTTTTAACTTCAGATAAAGCTATCATGAGTTAGCCTGACCACCACGAGGACACTTTTTTGTAGGAGTCTTCGGAAACCAGGACCCACCGGCTGAATCCCCAAATTTTCGGATGATTTTTTTTTTTAATATTGTCGAAATGTTGTTCTTTTATGTGCTTAAGGGGTTACCCCCACTTGCGATGAAAAAATTGAAAATTTGAAAAAATCGATTTTTTTTATTGCATTTTTTTGAAGTGCAGTTTTTTTTGATGCCCGGAATAGATGACTCTATGTAAGTTTACAAAAAAAAATATTTTCTTCGTGTAAACTGAAATTGAAACTTAAAACGCGTTTTTCTCAAAATGGCATTTCTGAAGTCGGTGACCAAGATTACTCGAACACTAATAGACCGATCTTCTTGAAATTTTGCAGGCTTATTTAATTCATAAAAATGTAGTCTTTAATCGTTCGATTTTTTTTTTCGTTAAAATCGAACCATTAACTTTGACTGTCCGCCATTTTGTGAAAAATGAATATTTTTTAAAATCCTTCGATTAAAGACTAGTTTATACTTATATTTGACTAAATCCATCCGCATTTTTTTTTTTCAGATGATCCACTTCGCCGCAATGTTGGTCACCGCAAACCGTGTATATAAAAACATTATTTCATTGACGCCCATTTGCCACTAAACAATGTAATATTTTTCAATAAAAAAATTACTGAAAGTTCTCCAAGATGTGTTCTTTAAGGTGGTATATTGATCGATTAAAAAAGTTTTGTAGTTTTCTTTAAAAAAATTCATGAAAAAGGCCTTTTTTGCGCTACGAGCGGGGGTAACGTCTTAACACGTTGAATAAAATAGTTTATATATTATATAAAACAAGAAATAGAAGAAATATGCTTTTTTGGCTTCGAAACCCACGTAACTCCTTAAGAATGTTTGCTTTTTTTCGGATTCATACAACGTCTTCAACACTGGTAGCCAATTTTCCGCGCACCCTCGAAAAATAACATGCAAAAGTACATAATCATGCGATTTTTAACATTTTGATTTCTACACATTTTTGAAGGATCGATAAACACGTGTATTAATTTTTTCAGTTATTCCATTCTAAAAATCAACCCTAAAACAGCGGTCTAGCCAACTGTACTACCTTAATAACAACAAATAATGATTAAATTCAATAAATAATCATGAAATTAATTTAAATAATAAAAATAATAATTCATCCTCTTGAAATTAATCCACTTCGTTGCATGCGGTGCTGAACCCAAGCAGGCCAATTTTTTTTCGAGAAATTAGTTTAAAAAATGGAAGATAATTTACTAGTGAATTTCGTGTGACAAGAAGAACTCGTTCTTGCTCGTGGCTAATTGTCTTGTACATAGATTTCGACCAAACTGACACACCTATCCGATATCCGAACGCTTCGCAAAACTCTGCAAGCAAAACAATACTAATAACTCTTGCGGTAACTTTTCGTGCATTGACTCTGCGTGTCTCCGGTAAAATTTGTCGGTGCTTGCCACCGTGGGAGTCACGGAGAAACCAAGTAGACTATCCCACGATCTTCCATCGATTACGTTACCTGCCACAGGTTCTTACTGTATACGTTCACATGTACGTATAAACGCACACCCGTATCAACCCTTCTGGTATTCTGAGAAATGTGCTTTCCCGACGCTGCTTTGTCTATTTTTTTAATACATTTTTTCGTCCTGTAATACGCGACACGTTTTATCGATTCTATTGTTGAATGATTCACAACCATGACAAATCGATTCGTGACACGTGAAATGTTCGTGTGCACAGGAGGACACCGCAAATGTTTTCTCCTCTGAACTGTCTCTCGTTTCCACGTGACACGTCACGACACGAAAAAAGAAATCATTGCATATATACCGGGTGTCCCATTTTAATCTTACACCTGATTTATCTCAAAAAATACCGCTTCGATCAAGTATCAAGGGTAATAAAACTTTAAGGGTTCAAAGGGAGAAGGAAAATATTTTTTGGTCCAAAATTCAAAACGATGACGTTAAGATTGCCAACGTGTTTAAAAAAATGAGATCATGAATTTTTTTCATCAAAAAAATTGTCAAGCTGGAAGTAACAACTTTTGTAGGAAAAGTCTTTTGATAACGTTGATAGTTTTTAGGTTAGAATACTATTTTTTTTTACTATTTTAGCGCTATAATAGTGACTTACACACACACACACACTTACACACTTACACAACTACTATAGCGCCAAAATAGTAAAACAAATAGTATTCTAACCTAAAACTATGACTTACAGTGAGTGCAATGTGTGTATATATTAGGGTGATTCGTTTCAGGGTAACTTTTTTTTGACCCATCGTGCCCGAAAACCTTTAGTTGGTACCCAAAAACGAAGTTTCGTGAAAGGGGGGTGTTGCCAAAAAATATTTAGAAGTCGCGAATCAAAACTGAAGGTTTCCCATTTGATTAACATTGAAAAAAATGGTTTTCTCATTACAAGTGTTACCATTCCGCGAATTTTGATATCGCGATATTTTCCGAGTGGGTTCTCATAGGAAATATGATACTTTACAATAAAGTTCGTTGAGCCATGTCATTTTACTTCATCCACCTATAGCTGAGAAAGACTTGAATTTACGAGCTCGGCTTATAAGACTTTTTTGTAGCAAATTACTTTCTCTATAAAGTTTTTATTTGAATTTTTTTCGATATATCTAATAGCTTAGGCGTCACAGCCGTTTGAATAGATATTTTCATACAATATTCACTTCAAATAATGATACCGCTGAACCGGTTGAATTTACGGACATGGCTCAATGAACTTTATTGTAAAGTATCATATTTCCTATGAGAACCCGCTTGGAAAATATCGCGATATCAAAATTCGCGGAATGGTAACACTAATAATGAGAAAAACATTTTTTTCAATGTTAATCAAATGGGAAACCTTCAATTTTGATTCGCGACCTGTAAATATTTTTTGACAACACCCCCCTTTCACGAAACTTCGTTTTTGGGTACCAACTAAAGGTTTTCGGGCACGACGGGTCAAAAAAAAAGTTACCCTGGAATTGGTGATTCGTTTCAGGGTAACTTTTTTTTTCTGACCCATCGTGCCCGAAAACCTTTAGTTGGTACCCAAAAACGAAGTTTCGTGAAAGGGGGGTGTTGTCAAAAAATATTTAGAGGTCGCGAATCAAAATTGAAGGTTTCCCATTTGATTAACATTGAAAAAAATGTTTTTCTCATTATTAGTGTTACCATTCCGCGAATTTTGATATCGCGATATTTTCCAAGTGGGTTCTCATAGGAAATATGATACTTTATAATAAAGTTCATTGAGCCATGTCCGTAAATTCAACCGTTTCAGCGGTATCGTTATTTCAAGTGAATATTGTATGAAAATATCTATTCAAACGGCTGTAACGCCTAAGCTATTAGATATATCGAAAAAAATTCAAATGAGAACTATGTAGAGAAAGTAATTTGCTACAAAAATGTCTTATAAGCCGAGCCCGTAAATTCAACTCTTTCTCAGCTATAGGTGGATGAAGTAAAATAAATAGATTTGTTTTTGTTTAAAAAAAATCTATTTATTTTAGTTCATTCACCTATAGCTGAGAAAGAGTTGAATTTTCGGGCTCGGCTTATAAGACTTTTTTGTAGAAAATTACTTTCTCTACAAAGTTCTCATCTGATTTTTTTTCGATATATCTAATAGCTTAGGCGTTACAGCCGTTTGAATATATATTTTGCACAGTATTCACTTGAAATAATGATGCCGCTGAAACGGTTGAATTTACGGCCATGGCTCAATGAACTTTATTGTGGAGTATCATATTTCCTATGAGAACTCACTTGGAAAATATTGCGATATCAAAATTCGCGGAATGGTAACACTAATAATGAGAAAAACATTTTTTTCAATGTTATTTAAATGGGAAACCTTCAATTTTGATTCGCGACCTCTAAATATTTTTTGACAACACCCCCCTTTCACGAAAGTTCGTTTTTGGATACCAACTAAAGGTTTTCGGGCACGATGGGTCAAAAAAAAAGTTACCTTGAAACGAATCACCCTAATATATATATATATATATATATATATATATATATATATATATATATATATTCGAGATAATGACAAATGCTCTTTCGTTTTTTACGCTTTATTTTGTGGCTGTTTTCCTGAAACTTTTTTCATTCGCGTGCCGTAAAGCGCTCTCCAGTGGCAGAGGAGCTGTCCAGTCCAGTATACCGTGAAAAAGTTATAGCATTCCGTGGAAAGGCTTGGGAAGCACGTTCCCATGTGATGTCTATTTACACCTGGCTTCACTTTGAATTTATATGCACGATTTTCTCTCGCTATCTCTCTCATTTGGATTGAGGTTTAAAGCGAGCTTGTACTTTCAGGATTCCGTACACACTTTTTTGTCCCCTCTTTTTCAATTTTACGACCATTTTTCCCTTTCCTCGAGTCGCTGGTGGGGGTTTGCATTGTGCGCGAAAGCCACGAGATCTGGAGAGGGCTACGCGGTGTTCCGGTATCACTGGGGGATTCCATTGTGAGGCTCTTTTCACCCTTTACTTCTTCGTCTCCTTATTCTTTATCCTCTGTGCACAGGAGTCACCGTATGCACCTGGACGCACACAAAAGCCTGGGGCTCGGAACTGCCTCAATGGAACACACAAGCTTAGAGCGCCAGGGAAAGGGAAGTGGAAAGACGCACGTCAATGGTAACATCGACGATAGGTGCCCTCGACGTTCATTCGCTGACGCGAACTAAATACAGTCACCACATACTGCACTTGAAAACCGGATAGAAGGTAAATATGTTATTTGCTTTTCTGGAACGACACGCGTCAGTAACTTTGTCGTTGGCCAACAAATATGAGAGTGACAGCGAATGGCTGGATGATAATTTTAGAACGTAAACAAAATATGGCGCCTTACACCGAGAGAAATGTAGGCTGTGCTCAGCTATATTTTGAAGTAATCCTATCGCTTCACACTAGTCGTACCACTGGTCGCACTTGAGACTCGTGCAATTTATATTTTTAACGTGTGCAACAAAATAATATGCAATAACTAAAATTTTCCGTGTGTAAACTGTTTAAGGGGTTAGACCACTCTAGAGGACGAAAAGATAGGCTTTTTGGGAATTTTTTTTCCAGAAAAAGTACAAAATAAATCGAGATGACGAAAAAGGGTGTTTATTATACATGTCAGTGACTATATATAATGATTTTTTTTGAAGCGATTAATTTCAATTTTTTTATATTGCATGGTTCATTTATAATTAACAATTATCTGACGATTTTTAGGGCAAGTTTTTTACTTTCCAAAAATTTGCCTGAAAAATCGCCTGACAAATTTGCCTAAAAAGTATCGATACGATGACAAATTTACTTCCCCAAAATTCGAATAGCAAACTGACAACAGTTATAATAATTGACATTATTTATACACAAATTAAGTGATTAGTGCTGAAAAACATTTTAAACCTGGAAAAATGAATGAAAAATGAGAAATTCATCCTTAAATTGATTTTTAGGGAAAACGACAAATTCAGTCATTTCGAAGACAATGAAAAAAAAATCGCAGCGCGTTGAAATTTTCGCAGTTCCTTTAGGATACTTCGAGGTGGAAAAGTCACAGTTAACATCCTTAGTCTATCCATTATTTGCAAAGTTATGCCAAGTTAAGCGAATATCCCTAAATCCGCAATTTTTCATCTCGTTTTCAATCAACATTCTTGCATGGAATTTTTCTTTTGAATAAATAATCAATAACTGTGACTTGTAGAGGATGCTTTGCAGTTTTCAAAACTCTTTCTAATTTTTCTGTACGACTATTATTTTTCGAGTAATTAATTGACGAAGTCAAAATCGACTTTTTTGTTTTGAACGACGATAACTCAGCGAGAGATCATCGTACAAGACTCTGAGACGGCTCAAATTAAAGAGGATAAAATTATCTAAAGAATTCTTTGCATTAAACCACTGGAAAAAATTTATTGAAGTCCGTGGACCTTTTGAAAGTCAAGCAAAAATTTTGAACTTACTTTTTCATGCGGTTTTCTCATGATTACTCAAAAGCAGCTAACGCTAGAAAAATTTGAACTCGAGATTTGTAAACTAGAAACTTCGAGCTTCAATATGCTTTTTTACAAATTGGTCTGCGACTATTTTTCCTCGAGTTACAGCCCCTTAATAATCGGGTTCCGCAGATATGAAAAAAATACATGTCGCATATTTTTACCCATCTACAAGCATGCCAAATTTTATTGAAATCGGAGGGATCGACCTCGCAACCTTTCCTTGTCAGTGTCAATAATGATCAGAATGATTGATAGATAATTGTCCACAAATTACTGTGCAAATCATTTCGAAAGTTTTCTATTACTGATGCCCACCAATAATCCCTCGGCTGGAGAACATGATACTAACCTTAGCTCCCTTTATATGTCTCTCTCTCCCTCTCTAGATGCTCTCTGTCCAATATGATCGAGCAAGGTAGGCTCAGTCTCAGTGATGCGAGAGAAGTAATTAGTCTGACCTCGTTATACTTTTTCCTCCAATGAAGCTACTTCCACGTAACATAGAGATCGTCCTACTTCGTTGAAACACGACCTCCTGCAAGCTCCACTATCCCTCTCGATTTGGAGTGGAGAAATTCTTTGGCATCTTAAAGAAGCTAAAGAATTTCTCCACTCCGAATCAAAAAAAGGATAGTGAGCTTGCAAAGGCTCCTATTCTTCAGCTTCTTAAGAAGGCTAAAGAATTTCTTTCCTCAATAGATCGTTTAAAGGTCGACTCATAAAAAAGCTCGATTGAAGAAGTTCGAAAAAAATACAGAAATTTCATTTCTCTCATCAATGTTGCGACATGCCAAGAAAAGTAGAAAAAATACTGTAGTTTCCCTTTTCCACTATTTTTCTCCCCTTCCAGGAAAAACTTCGTTGCCGTGTGAATTAAAAACAAAGCTCCCCCGAGTCGAAATTTTTAACCTCCTCTGAACCCTCGCAGGACCCATTTCTTTTGTAATACATAAGCCGCCAGCCTCCGTTGAACCTACGAAACCTCATTTGTCGAGTTCAGTGCCATGAAGAGACCTCCTCTTGGCCCAGGGTAGCCTCTGCTAGACCTCCCAAACCTTCTCTCGACCCCCAGTTTCAGTGAAACGTGCAGAGCACAGGCCTCCTTAACCTGCTTTCAATCTCAAACTGTTGCCTCGACCCCACCTAACCTGCTTTCGGCCCAAATTCGATATCTCCTCCATCATCATTCCATTGTGACCTGATCGGTAACCCGTTCGATGACGAAAATAATACGAAATTAATAAAAATACATCGTCCCCTTATCAAATTAATAGTCCAATATTAATATGCGAAAACAATCAAATTTGCTCAATATCGATTTATTATTATTTTATAGGCAATTGATAAAAGAATGCTTGTGTATACAGTCTTACTCCAATTCTATCGGATTAATAGGCATTTTCCTGTGAGAAAAAATCTCACAGGAAAATTCTTTAAAAAATGCCAGTCTATCCAGTATAAGCTTACGCGACGTTTTTCGTTCTTGACATTTCTTCTTAAGCCTTCTAGTTCTTGAGTTACATTGCATTATCTAGAATTAGTCTTTTTAGCAAAAAATGAAATAACATTGCGAAAAAAATCGTACAAAACTTTATAAAAAAACGCAAATGAAGTTCCTGCTACCCCGTTTAAGTTCATCATGGATAAACGTAACAATTTTTTTTCCATAAGTCATGCGTTTAATTCTTGATGGTCGAAAAAAAGCCGAAAATCAGTCACGTATAAAAGTGCGTACCGGGTCGAAAAGAAAATGATAAAAAAATATTTCAAAAAAGCAATATACAGCTGAATTTATTCCCGTCAAAACGCCGTTCGGTAAATTTGGTTATCTTTTTTTTACGAAGCTATGTGACTTTTAGTGCAGCAAGAAATATCGACTGGTGTATCCAAACATTTAAGCGACGGTATATATTATATAATACTTATATATATATATATATATATATATATATATATATATATATATATATATAATACTCGAAATATGTGGTTGCGTAAATATATTCGAATATACACTACCAGTGAAAAGTATTCGGACACTTCAGATAACTGCAAAACTTAATATCACTTTGGATCATTGCAAACTTATGGTAGAATAATAATTATTTTACGAAGATACTATAAAGCTCTGTGAAATTACTTAATCATATAGATCTTTATAGTATCTTAGTGAAATAATAAATGAAATGAATTATATTACTCTAACATTATTTGGCAATTATCCAGCGCTCAAAAGTTTTGCGATTATGTGGAGTGTCCGAAAACTTTTAGCTGGCAGTGTATATCTAAATAACATATAATGTTGATTTCTATATGGAAGGATAGGGTGTTAATTATAGTCTATTTCATGTTCTGAAGGATTGAAATTGTCGGTTTAGAATTCAACCTCATTCGATTTTTTCTTTTTGTTTTTGTTCGTTTTGTTTTTTTTTTTGTTTATTCAATAATGAGTTGATAAATGGCGACGGCCGATTACCGTCGATTTCAAATAAGATGTTTGATTTTTCCTTGTTTTCATTTTTAGCACGTCGAAAATTAAAAAAATATTTCCACGTGTATGTATGAAGCATATTTTTATTTTTTCCCGCTAAATATTATGATATTAACTAACCGCGTCTATTTGATTTTTTTTTAATTTGTATTAACTAGATTTTTCATTTTAAAAATGTTTATTTATAGAAAATCAATCTATTTAATATCGTCCAATAACTCCATATTTTATTTGATCCTAATAAATCTGTGATTCGGTTTCATCAGTTTAACATTTTCATCTGTTCAAAAAAACAATTTAGTCAAGTTCACTGAATGGATCGAGTTATTTTTTTTAATTTACCTTAAATACAATATTTGTAGAGTTAAGCATTTTTCTATTTGATTGAACTAATGGTCCATCTTTATTGCAACACTCATATCAAGGGGGCGGGGGGTAGTGAAGGTGGAGAGAGAGGAATTCACTACCCCCCGCCTATTATATATATATATATATATATATATATATATATATATATATATATATATAAAATTCCTCTCTCTCCACCTTCACTACCCCCCGACCCTTTGATATGAGTGTTACAATAAAGATGGACCATTAGTTCAATCAAATAGAAAAATGCTTAACTCTACAAATATTTTATTTAAGGTAAATTAAAAAAAAATAACTAGATCCATTCAGTGAACTTGACTAAATTGTTTTTTTGAACAGATGAAAATGTTAAACTGATGAAACCGAATCACAGATTTATTAGGATCAAATAAAATATGTAGTTATTGGACGATATTAAATAGATTGATTTTCTATAAATAAACATATACATATACACACACACACACACACGAGCGCGCGCGCGCGCGTGTTTGTGTGTGTGTGTTTGAAAAATCTATAGCTTATGTGATACAACAAATAGTTGGAGGTATTCATTTGGTCTCTTATGCCATATCAGCGACCAAAATGGTATAAGCACTCGGTAGCATAGGGGCAGCGGCGCGTAGCTTATGTTGAGGTTTTTTCCCGTTTTTCCTCAAACTTTACTACGTGCCCGTCAGTGCGCATATATCACTATGGTGACAATACCCCGTAAACAAGTGACAGTTCCTAGTACGATAAATCTATCAATAAGATTAGAAGATAAGTATAATTACACGAGCCCTACAAGCGTGTAGGCATATGTATCAACAAACCCAAAGATGTATGGCTTTTTTTATTTGTTTATTGTAACCCCGAACCAAAGAAATGTATAATCAACAACAATAAACATTTTTCAAAAAAAAAAAAAAAAGCAGCGGCGCGTAGCTATGAGTAGGTAGGACTAGGTTCAAATCGCATATAGGGCAAAAATATTTTCTTCGAAAAAAATCATTTCCAAAGGCCAGGGAATGACGAATTACGATGAAAAATCCTTGTAGTAAAGCTCTCAAATAATGCGTTCATTTTATTTTCGATTTATGAAATATTTTTTGCATATAGTACACTAAGCTTTACAGTGTACATTGTAAGCAAATGAAGATTAATTTGAATCTCATCTTTATTAACATATATAAATATCTTTGAAAGAAATATGATCGTAGTAGGCTGGGAGACAAGGAATAAAACCTATTTTATTTAAATAGATTCTATATAAATTAATTTTTTTGTTTAGCAGTGTACAGTAGGCCGAAAGGGGGGCCAGTAGGTTCTGCAGGAGCGCTCGAAGTAGGCCCACCTGAGGTTCCGTAGGTTCAATTGTGACCCTCCCTGACCTCCTTTGAGTCAAAAAGTCTACTTTCTGCCATGCCGGAGGTTCATCGGAGGCTCTAACGCATGGTACTTTCAAACATTGTACCCTCCTTTAGATACCCAATAATCCGCTCACGCCGATTTCTGCTCGCCTTCATTTTGTGGGTTGAACGCGGCTCGAAAATTTCGACTCGGGCCCTGCTCTGATGTTTTTTTTTCGGGCCCGGAATACTTCCTTCCAAAGAGGATCACTTGAGCCTGAAAGCCGTCTTGTGTTCTTGGGAATAAAAATCGAACCGTGCAACTTTCACGATTTTTTTTTCCTATATTCTCGCTTTCTCGGATTTTCCGGAAAGTCCGAATCTAAATGAATTAAAAAAGGCGTTGAAAAAGTCGATTTAAATAATTTTTATGGCACGTTAAAGAAACGTTATAATTTCACGATTTGTCGCTTTTTCTTAATTCACCTAGAAGACAAATATATGACAATTGAAAAT
>OX101783.1:74985663-75030663 GCA_944452715.1 Ophion slaviceki
GGGCGACGTAGCAAAAGCTTCTTGAGATTTCTAATACGACTGTCGCGACATGATAAAAATAGTAAGAATTTAATGAACAGAGGCGGAAAGAATTCTTGAGATTTTTATGAATAATTTCAACGAAGGGTACAGCGTTTTGTCTGTCTCGTTATGGAGATATTCGTGAAACAAAACAGGACATTTCAAGTGATTCGCGTAAAACGATAAAGCGCCCGACGGCACGTGGCAACGCTGCTGTCAAGTCGGCCATTTTGAATAGGCGCCAAAATTTGAAACGCACAAACTGTTGCTTCCTCGCTATAAATTTCTTACCGCGCTTTCATAAAGAGTATTTAAATATTTTGAATCATTCTTTACAGAAGCTGCAGTGCATGTGTTTCGACATAACCTTCAAATCAATTACGCGTCGTCCCTCGACTGCGCATTCATTTTCCGGCTCAACTACTTTTTTCCGCCGCTTTCCAGGTTGTACTTGCTCCAACCGTCGATTGGACTGTTTTTCGCTATGCATTTTTCCCTTCTGTCTTTTCATTTTCGCCGAACAAAAAAAACGGAAAAACCTTTATTTATTTTGCGTAACCGAAAATTTGATTATTCGGGGTTGGCAGCCGTTAAAGGCGCCCGTGTTTGAGAATATGCGTTCCCCTTTTACCGCCTGACCCGCAAAGACCCTGAGCAGCCTCCTTAAAGTCCGACTGCAGTCATCGATCGTCGGAAATCCATTTGGAACCATCATCATTTCGAATCACTGTGTTATTCATAAATGGATTACAAGCGAGGTTTGATCGAGAGGGCAGGTGGAGTATATGATCATCGAGTATTCGTATGGAACTGGGCGAGTCTCCGGTTGTATCGCCACGAAAATTGTAGCAAGTACAACACGATTACGGAGGCGGAAAATAGTAGGATGCAACCGCGGTACTTCCTCGTTGATGGTCCCTGCAATGTTCTCGTTCACAATACCCGCAACGCTGCTCGTTTTTTGTTGCTTGCTGGCTATTGCCAAATGCTGGAACATCCAGAAAAACTCTCGCTTCCACTAGGACCAGCTGCGATATGGGGCTTGCCAACCCCGCCCCCGCACGCCTCCGTACTTTTTTCATCCTCCTGATGGTGGAGAGCAGTAGCAAAGCGAGGGTTGGAAATGAGTTTTCTGTTTTTTTTTGCCAATCGCAAGCAGGCGGTAACAAGCTAAAACGATGCTGTTAATGAAATAGCTCGAGCTGGTTTAATGGATGTATTGTATAGGATAGTTGGTTTTGCCATTTATTTGTAGTTGTGTGTGTGTATGTGTATATATATATATATATATATACACCAGGTGTATGAAACCGGAATTTGCCCATAGGTAGCGCTAGATGTCGATGCAGTTACCGACACATCACGTCAGCGGTGTCTTGTTATTGTATTGATATCCGACAAAGATTTCCAACTCACAATAACACGAGTTTCATTCAGTAGCATTAGTTTATTAGAGATAAACATGTCGAGTTTTGTGCCAACAAATTACGATTTGCGGACAGCACTACTTTTCTGTTTTCATCTGAAGAAAACCGCAGCCGAATCGCATCGAATGCTTGTGGAGGCGTTTGGTGAGCATGCTCTCGGTAAAACACAGTGTTTCGAGTGGTTCAAACGGTTCAAAAGTGGCGATTTTGACGTGAGGAACGAAGAACGTGGAAGACCACCGAAAAAGTTTGAAGACGCTGACCTGCAAGCCTTGTTGGACGAAGACGACGCTCAAACACAACAACAACTGGCGGATCAGTTAAAGGTGACCCAAGAAGCCATCTCCCTTCGGTTGAAAGCCATGGGAAAGATACAAAAGGTGGGGAAATGGGTTCCACATGAACTCAACGAAAGACAGCAGGAAAACCGCAAAACATCATGCGAAATGCTGCTCGCCAGGTTCAAAAGAAAGTCATTTCTCCATCGAATTGTGACTGGCGATGAAAAGTGGATATATTTCGAGAATCCTAAGCGCAAAAAGTCATGGGTTACTCCGGGTGAACCATCAACATCGGCGGCAAGACCAAACCGCTACGGACGAAAGACAATGCTGTGTGTTTGGTGGGATCAGAAGGGCGTAATCTACTACGAGCTGCTGAAACCTGGGGAAACTGTCAATACTCAACGCTACCGACAACAAATGACCGATTTGGATCGAGTTTTGCGTGAAAAACGACCAGAATACCAACAAAGACAACACAAGGCGATTTTGCTGCATGACAATGCACCAGCACACAAAGCAAAACAGGTGCAGGAAACGATAGAGTCGTTCCGTTGGGAGATTCTTCAGCACGCGCCTTACTCACCGGACCTTGCCCCATCCGATTACTACTTGTTTGCATCGATGGGACACGCACTTGCTGAGCAGCGCTTTACTTCTTACGAAGATGTACGAAAATGGCTCGATGACTGGTTTGCCTCAAAAGAGCAACAGTTATTTTGGCGCGGAATCCACAAATTGCCAGAAAGATGGGAAAAATGTATAGATAGCGACGGACAATACTTTGAATAAGTTATTTTGTATCATATCATTACAATAAACGTGTTTTTTCTGTACAAAAATTCCGCTTTCATACTTACACACCTGGTATATCGGGTGGCCTGTTATGAATCAATAGTTCTGCAACTGCCGAAAGGTCAGATCATGTCCTACTATATGCTGGAATTTCAGTTTAGTAAAAGACCCACGGTTTTTGAGATTTTGGGCTTTATGTTATTTTTGGAAAAAATAATCATCTTTGGTTTTTCGCATGTCATTTCTACAAATGATACGAATCGGCATAATAACTAAGCAACATTATAAAGTAATTGGGACTATGTCAGATGTTCGTATTGGTTTGTATGAAAATGCTGCATTAGATGTTCATAAAGTTTCCTCAAAAGGTTGAAGCGAAGACTTTTCTAGATAAAACAAATAACCAAGAGTATTTTTTTAACCGGGTAAAAAAAAGTTGTCAGTTGTAGAAATGACATGCGAAAAACCAAAAGCAGATGACTTTTTTACCTCGAAAACCGTGGGTGTTTTACTAAACTGAAATTTCAATATATAGTAGGACATGACCTGACCTATCGACAGTTGCAAGATTATCCATTCATATCAGGATATCTTCTATATAACGAGGCTATGGATGCTGAGAAAAATACGTGCACAGACATTGGCCTGAGCTCTTAATGACAAGCAGTGAAAGTAATTGCTGACGTTACATTGTTCATTGTAAGAGTTAAGATTAATCAGACAAGAAAGAATACCTTCTGTGAATTCGAAGTGCTGCTTGATATTGCGGCGCTTGAGAAGCTCCATTATCGTTGAACTGCTTGCTTTCATTATCATCTCTCCGCAGGAGCTTGCGGAACACAATATATGCGGTTACGCCTAGTTGTAAAATTCGCAAAATCATTTTCTTTAAACCAATATATTTTGACAACATATCAGCTTATAATAGTTCCCTAAAAATGTCAAATTCATTGGATCAAAATTTACAGAATTATAGGCTGCCATGTTCCTTTGTTTCTTTGTTATGTTAGTTTCTTTTTTAAAAAATCCAAAAATGAGCTGTTTTTGATTGTTACAACGAGGCATAACCCGTTAAGTAATATAACATTTCTCATTTTGATAACGTGAATCAGTGTTTCATTTTGAAAAAAACCTTCAATGGATCGCTTTGTTCTATCATTTTCCGCTGACATTCGTTGCTTTCAACCTCAAGACACAAATATGGACCTTATTAATGGACTGCGAAAGGAAATACGCGCAATTACTGTTGTGTTGCACGCTACGTGAGAAGATTTCTTCCGAAATGATAGCATGGCATTTGAGTAGATGGAGGGGAAAGATAATGTCGGGACATGGATATTTTCTACCAACGACGTACAGCAAGAGAGAGAGAGAGAGAGAGAGAAAGAGAGAGAGAGAGAGAGAGAGAGAGAGAGAGAGAGAGAGAGAGAGAGAGAGACCGTAAAAGATGTCGCGATATGACTTGTTATATCGACTGATAACAGCAAAAAGAGCGTATCTCACACGACTTAGTACATAAAGTTGTTTAAGCTCGGCCTTTTTGTTTGATAGCAGATTATATATCGCACCACCACCCTCCCCCCCGCCTCTCGCTTACGCTGCCATGGGTATATACACTCACATCGTGTCATCTGTATACGCCGAGAGGATCAGCCTTTAATTAAATTCTTCCACCCTTCTCGCTGAAGCTGACGTGTGAACAGGAGAGCAAAGAAGGATCCTAGAATGTCCTCAGCGTTCAACCGTATTACTATTAAGCCCTCGCCTCATTTCTTTTCCCCTTCTTACCTTCGCTTTCGCGAAACGCTTGCCGACGAGTATCCTCGTATAGATAAAGTTTTGTCAATTTAACCTTTCCTCGTCACTCAGCTTTTTTGGGAGCTTTGTCTTTTATGGGTCGACGTAATTGATAATAATGCTCGCCACTGCAGGAAATCGCCGAATTCGCCAATCGATTTAGTCACCTCTATTGGGACTGGATAATAACGTTCGAGAAGATAATAAAAAATATACGCATTTTTTGAAATTTATCTCGTGATAATGTAAATTATTTGACGGCGTATCGACGGAGATGAGAGCGGATTTAATTCGACGTGTAACAATTCGCGGAACCACGTATAGTTATCGAAAAGATAGGCAATCTTGTCGAGGGTAAATAAGTGTGCCGAGAATTGATGTGACGTGTTCATGGTCATAACTCATCCCCTTGGACTATCGTCGCTCTCTGCGATATTCTGGAGGAAGAACGGGGAGGTATATATATATATATATATATATATATATATATATATATATATATATATTGCTATCCCTTCTATCGCTCCCCGTTCTTTCCGGGTATATATGTATATATACCGGGTGTCCCCATTTTCAGCTTGCACTTGACTTGATCAAGTATTAAGGCTAGAGCCTGAATTAGAAGATCCAAATAATATTTTTTTCTTAATTGATCAAATCGTTAGATAAACTATCCAAGAATAGCAGAGAAGCCATAAAAAGTATTTTTAAATCGTTTTTGTAGCACGTTAAAGTGTTTTTTTTAACACTTTTTTTGTTCAAACCTGAGAAATGTTATAATTTCACGATTTTTTCAGCTTTTTCTTAATTCACCCAGAAGAAAAATACATGACAATTGAAAATTCCATTGGTTTTTTCTAATTCGGTTCATCGAGGGAGGTTAAAAAAATATATTTTGGTCCAAAATTCCGAAAGGAGACATTGAGATGACCGACATGTTTTTTACAAATGGGACATGAATGGTTTTTTCATAAAAAAAATTGTCAGGCCAATAGTAACGAGTGTTGTAGGAAAAGGTTTTTTATACCTGTCATCATTTTTAGGTTAGAATACCATTTTTTACTATTTTAGCGTTGTCCAGAATGTACCATGAGGAGGTAAAGTCTTCAACATCCCTAATGCAAGTGTGCGTGTATATGTGAGTGTGAGTTTGTTTGGGTTTTGATCGATAACCTTCACCTCCTCGTGGTACATTCTGGATAGCGCTAAAAAGGTAAAAAATGGTATTCTAACCTCAAAATGGCGACTGTTATCAACAAACTTTTCTTACAAAACTTGTTAGTTTTGGGCTGACAATTTTTTTGATGAAACAATTCATGATCCCATTTGAAAAAAACATGACGGCCATCTTAACGTCACTATTTTGAATTTTTTACCAAAAAAGATTTTTCTCTTGGACGTCGCCCTTTGAACCCTAAAAGTTTTATTATACTCAATACTTGATCGGAGCAATATTTTTCGAGATAAATCAGAACAAGACTAAAATGGGACACCCGGTATATATGCCCGTATCTAGTGAGGACATCTTTTCATCCCTTCACGACAGAGACTTTCGATAAGGCGATCGATTGAGCACGCTTCTATCAATCTTTCGAAATCGTTTTATGAAGTGTTCGTAGTAAACGGAAAATAAAGATAAAGTTCAATGGATTTTTTTTATACAGTTGTTTATTATTCACTTGAATACCAAAAAAGTACAGTTGCAGACGATTTTTAAAAAACGTACTTTACAGTTTTACAGTTTTCAACAGACAGGCTACATTTCAAAGGTTCTACTTTTTTAAATGTATTTTTTGTGTTTTGAGAATACTCATTTTTTCCTAAGCCGAATTAACAAAGTTCCCATCATTGAATATTCATTGGCTGGCTTGATCTTTCGCGAGGTTAATTTAAAAATTCGAAGCGTAAAATTCGTGGGTGAGACGTGGACGAAAAAAATTTCGATTTTTTAATGAAAATTTGAATTTTTGGGAGGGTTGAGCGATTTCTAAATATTTTTTGACCGCTTGCAGCTGTCGCGACAATTTTTTTTTTCATTAAAGAAGATTATTGGATAGTGAGAAAGAGGAAAAGAAATAGAGCCCAAATTGGTGCCACCCTATTATATAGATATATATATATATATACATATATAATCTATAATATATATACAAATTATATATTTAATATATAATTTGTATATATATATATATATATATATATATATATATATATATATATATATATATATATATATATATATATCGATAGACTGCAGTTAAAAAAATATACTACACATCGTGCCATTTACTTTAAAAGGTTGCTCAGTTATTGTCATTTGTAGAAATGGCACGTGAAAAATCAAAAGCAGATGATTTTTTTTTAAATAACATAAAGCCCAAAAACTCGAAAACCGTGGGACTTTTACTAAACTGAAATTCCAGCATATAGTAGGACAAGATCTGACCTATCGACATTTGCAGGGTTATCCATTCGTAACAGGACACCCTGTACATAGTCGGTATACAGAGGAGAGACAAGAAGCACGGATCTTAATCCTTGAGAGAGGATAATGCACCAGCGGAATCTGTTGCAGCCTAGGAGCGAGTCTATCTTATCCGACATTAACGCTACACGGCACAGGATTTTGCAAAAGGTGGAATGGCAATTTCGTCTTAAAATGCAAAATAAAAATACAAGTTTGACATTTTCAGCTTACGAAATAAATCAGAGTAAAAACCAATTGCACTTTTTAGTACGAAACACGATTCTATTTTCTGAATTCGAAGCTTACACATAATTGAAAATTTGGGAAATATCGATTTTTAGTTTTCGACGGCTTCTCAAAATATAACATTTCAAAAATATTCTCTCAAAATTTCAATTCGTAGTTTTTTTTTATCAACGAAAAAAGAACGCTTTCTTCACCGAAAATCGATACTTTTTATTTGGTCTGTGGCGATTTTTTCAAAAATCAATATTTTATTAAAATCCTTCGTCCAACCAATAGTTAATTAATAAAAACATTTACAAAAACAAATTCAATGCAATAATTCGCAAAAGATATTTAAAATTATACTCTTTAATGTAAAAAAGAAAACATTTGAAAACCTGCTAATGTTTTTTCAGAAAAAAATGTCAAAAATTTCTCTTTTTTCCGGCCATCAGCTAGGTGGAACCCGTTAAAGTGAATCGCGTTAAAACAATTGCGTGATTGCGTGGAAGTATCTATTATAAATGTGGAAGGAAAAAAAAATTGGTGCAGAGGATCACAACGAGATATCCATTTCTCTTAAGGAGATCATCGCATGTCA
Source organism: Ophion slaviceki (assembly GCA_944452715.1). Taxonomy (NCBI): domain Eukaryota; kingdom Metazoa; phylum Arthropoda; class Insecta; order Hymenoptera; family Ichneumonidae; genus Ophion; species Ophion slaviceki. Next base: position 74,993,278 of record OX101783.1, read on the forward strand.
CAGGTTCAAAAAATCGATTTTTTTGCGGAAATCGCAAATTTCGCTCAATTTTTTATGGTATAGCCATAAATGTGACTATACCATACCGTACGAAAAATATTTTGAAGTAGAGGATCACAATCAGATATCCCTTTTTCTCAAGGGGGTCATCCCATGTGACAGGTCCAAAAAATCGATTTTTTTGCAGAAATTGCAAAGATTGTGTGCACGGTATACGAACCCGGAATAAAATACAAGTGAGTCAACATTTTTTTTGTGTAAATCGCATTTGAACTTTTAAACGCATTTTTATCAAATTTGTATTTTTCAAATTGGCTTCCATGATATCTCAAAAACTATTGAACGGATTTCGCTCAATTTTTTATGGCATAGTCAGCACATCTATAGTTCTCACCCGAACTAGAATATTTCTGGTATCTGCCATAGTTTTTTTGAAAGCTGAAAAAGTCGATAAAAAATGTCGAAAGTTGGAACGTAACTTTTAAAATTGTGCCAAAAATTCAATTTTCGATATTTTTACTTTACTCTAATTCCGATGATAGCTTCAGGGTCTATAAATTAAAATGCCGTTTGATAGTTTTATTTCAGATGAACAAAACCATCTTCCGAACGGTGTAAAGTGCATTCCCTCCTTATTTTTGTTTGATAAAATTCTGAGGGACTGTCAAAATGTACATAAATGAGTGGTAAAAATTCAAAGATAGTGGGTTTTCATAGTTCATAAAAAAAAAAATTCCCCAAACAAAAACGAAAAAAATAGCTGTCACATGGGATGACCCCGTTAAATAGAAAATAAATCGCATATTGATAATGCTGCGAGTCTGTCATGTGTTTCACAGCGAATAATGTTTTGATAGTTCATCTGAAAAAATTCTCGAAAAAGCTGTCACATGGGATGACCGCGTTAAATTTAAGGGGTTACGTAGGTTTAAAAAATTCAAAAAATCCATTTTTAAAAATTTAATCATTTGATAGTACAATATTTCTAGAATACTCTCCCAACGTTTTAAGTCAATCGGAGTAAAAGTCTAGGAGAGAGAGCTTTTGGGAATTCCCCCCGTTGGGAAAAACCAGCCTGGGGCGACGGAGGTATATCGCATTTTTGTCAAAACACTATTTTTGAAGTCGATGGACACGATTTCTCAAAAACTAATGCACCGATCTTATTGAAATTTTGCACAGTTCTTCAAAATAGCATTGACCAGTGATTGAACGAAGATTTTGTTTTTCGATCACAACTAATTTTACAAGGCTATATGGAGTGTAAATTGTACCAAAAATTGAACTATTTTGCATCCAACCGTGCCAAAAATTCAAATTTAATTTTTTTTTTAAATCCTTAGTTCAATCACGAGCTATACTTATCTACTAACAGAAAGCATTTGGTTTTTTAATTTCAGATAAAGCTATCATAAGTTATCCCGACCACCACGAGGACACTTTTCTAGGGGTCTCCGGAAACCAGGTCCCACCGGCTGAATTTGCCAAATTTTTGGATGATTTTTTTTTTAAACACTGTTGAAATGTTGCTCTTTTATGTGCTCAACATTTTGCATAAAATAATTGATATATTATATTTTTTTAAATAAATTAAATCCCTTAAAAAAAAAGTTTTCGGTTTTTTAAATCCCTACTTCGCTCTGTCTTGATCTTGGCCATGACGAAAAAATTGTGTTCGCATTGCAAAATCTTCTTCTGCAATTGTATCGGTCTTTTTTACCTTCACTCCGGGGGCGACAAAAAAACACAAGCGTGTTAAGAGAATTGGGTCAATCTCGGATAATAAATCAAACGACGAGGCACGCCTATTCAGACAGTTCTTTTTTTGCTAGCATTTCTTTTTGTTTTTTGTTTTTTTTTTCGGGAAACAGCCCTCCGTCGATCTCCATTTTGATTATACGTCAAGGTATCCCGTATCGCTGGACCAAAGCGATTTCTACAGCTCGGATCAAAAGGAAGAGGGAGATGGAGGGCAAGAGGGTTTTCGAATCGAGCAAACGTCACTTTTACGGGCTCTGACAAGCGGCGAGACTGGTTTACGAGGAACATAGGGATTGTAAACTTTTTTTTGCCAGATAAAGTCTCCAGGAACGCAGCCGTCGGCACGGGGGGTGGCAGACGAGAGAGATCACCGACGACCGAAAGGCAGTCCGAGGACAAATCGCAGTAAAATATGTCGAAATGTCCTTGCCGAAAATGTAATAATAAAACATGAGGCGGGAGAGATAAAACGAATGGAAGAAAAGTTGCAGTCTTAAAATATCGAGGGAGCACCTCACTTTTGAATGCACAAATAAGCATAGTGTGTTCAGGGTTTTGGAAGGTCGATGGAAGGCCTTAAGGGGTTAGTTTTTTATTTTTATTTATTTTATTTATTTTTCAGAAAAACTACGAAATTAATCGCGATCACAAAAAGGGGTCTTTATCATACACATTAGTGACTGTATACAATAATTTTTTTTAAGCGATTAATTTCAAAATGGCGGCTGTACAGCGTTTATCTCAAAACTGCATTTTTTAAGCTGGCCGGAAACATAACTCAGACAATTTTCAATCGATTCTCTCGAAATGTTGAATATATCGTGAAAAATACATTGTCTATGGAAATAGGTAAGATTTCTTTTCATATTGCATAGTTCATTTGTTATTAACAATAATCTGACGATTTTTTTGGCAAATTTTTCACTTTCCAAAAAATTGCCTAAAAAATCGTCAGATAATTGTTTTAATTTTCATTTAATTTTCATAATTTTCTAGTTTTTCTGAGAAAAAAATCCCCAAAAAGCCTTTTTTTCGGCCTCTGGAGTGGCCTAAGGCCTTGAGTGATTACCTGCGAAATTTCAAAACGATTCACCGTTCTGTATTCGAGATATTGGCAATCAAAGTTTGCACGGTTTTAGACGTTTTCTTGTGGGTAATGGTGGAAAATTTCACATTTCATGCAATAACGTCGAAACTTTTCTATAGATTATTCTTTAAAAAATCTCAATTACAGAGAAACATATAACTAAGTGGGTTTAAAAAAATCATGATTTTTGACCGCCTAGTTTCAGAGATATAGCGATTTAAATTAAGCAATGTCTAGCGACGCTAGCGCCACGACGCGGCTGGAGCAGACTAGGGCCGGCGAGCTGGCAGCGCTGCAAGCGTTCGGCGCGGTCATCGGTAGAAAATGTATCTAGAGACGCGGCAGATTTTTCATATTTACTTATATATACAGGGTGTCCCAAAAGTGACGTACGCCCTTCTAGCATCTGGCAGGAAAAAAAATTCTGACACGAAAAGTCCTTAGTCATTTTTTTATCAGACGCATAGATAATTAATTATGAATTAAAATAAATAGCCAATCAGGTGCGCACTACAGCGGAAAGGCAGCATAGAGGGGAGGAATAGGGGAATGCGTTGTAATTGCGTGCGCACCTAAATAATTAAATTAAATTAAATTATTAACCTTCTTCAAATTAAATCATTAACCTGAATAATTAAATTAAATTAAATAATAATTAAATTAAATTAAATAATTAAATGAATTAAAATGTCAGGGCATTTTGAGACACCCTATACTTTCAGAAATATTCGACTCGAATGAGATTCTTTTCTGTGACGAGGATGAATCCTTTTTCCTGCGAATGCGGTAGAAGTAGGAACAGTACGCAAAGTTATAGTGATATGTTGTACTCACAGAGGCAGGCAAGTCCGATCAATCGTGGAGGTCGTTATCGGGAGTTCGACGGATCTGAAAAAAATAATATTCATCAGTCATCCGTCTTCCGATCCCGGAAGGGAACAGATGATGGAACTGGGACGAAAAAATGCGGAAAGGCAAAGTGAAAATGGAGTGAAATTCGTAATAGAGATCGATGTTGGATATTTTTTGGTTCTTTGCGATGGTGTACAATTTTGATTCTTTTTAAAACATTTTTTCGTTTTTAATGGCAAACGGGAGGACCTGGTGCTTAAAGCAGTATTGTTGTGTAGAAATTTGGCAAAATCGTTTTTTTTTTTAATTTTATTATTCTACAGACCTTACTCAATATGTCTGTGTAAACAGTTTAAGGCTTTTAAGAAAAAAAAATTGATTTTTTCTCTAAACGATGGAACTATATATGTAGAATATTTTTCAATTTTTTTATTGGTTCAATCGATATATAAACTATCCAACAATATATTTACAAAGTTACAGAGGCCAACTGTAAATATTTTCGAAGATGCGAAGCCAAAAGCAAAGAAGCGTCGAGCAGGTGTGTGAGTGCTGGTGATTGATATTTCCTCCTATTGAAAACTTTCAAGCGCGGTTTCTCCACTTTTCATTTTCACGAGTTTTCCAAAGTGGCGGGCGTGATTGCAAAAAAACGAAACGACCCTCTTGAATCAAACTAAAGTTTATTTTCTTCAGTATGAAAATCTCTTCTAAGTGAACTAAAAAAGTCATTGAAAAAGTCTTTTAAAATAGTTTTTATAGCACGTTGAAGTATTTTTTGAACACATTTTTTTTCAAACTTGAGCAAAGTTTTAATTTCACGATTTTTTCAGCTCTTTCTTAGTTCCCCCAGGAGGAAAATATATGACAATTGAAAATTTTTGTCGGTTTTTTGTTTCAGTCAAGAATTATGAGCTGCATCTTTCCCGCCGATTGGGGACTGCAGCAACAAGACGCACATGGAATAGGCTGATAAATATGCAGCCATTTATTGTTTTAAGTTCAAAAAAATTTTTGACACATTTCAAATATACATGGAAACATCCCTCAATGTTTACTGGGTTCACTTGTTTTTTTCCCCTTTTAAAAAATTCCCGAAAAAACGCTTTTTTTTCATTAAGGCGACCCTCTAGTTTCTCGGGTCGAAAAAATCGATTTTTTTTTTCATAAATCACATCTACAACATGTGTAGAAAATGTGTGCCAAAGGATTTTTCGACATTCGAAGTGGTTCACAAGTTACGGCCCTGGAACGGAGCAGGTATACGGAGGCGTACAAACGCGTTTTTCTCAAAACACCATTTTTCGAAACGGTGACCACGATATTTCAGAAACTATTGCACCGATCTTGTTCAAATTTATACAGCATTTTTAATATGTTATAAGCCAGCGATTGAACTAGGATTATCATGATTGCTTCGATAGTTTTTTTTTGTACGAGCGAAAAACTTAAGAAAAAATGAGTAAAAAATAGAATGTAATTTTCAAAAGTGTATAAAAAAGTCACTTTTTGTAATTTAGAATTCACTCTAGTTGAATCGCTAGTCTCAAATATGAAGATTAAAATGCCGTTTGGTTTTTTGATTTCAGATAAGCAGAACAGCCGCAATCTTGGTCACCGTCAAGCACCTCTTTTACTTGATGTCTTCCTGTCGGCCACTACAACGTTTATTCTATTATATATTTTGACTTCAAAAAATTTGTAAAGCTTATTTAAATGTTAATAAAGATTATGCAAAAACAATGAGATTGATTATTTCGATGCTTTGCCCGTAAAAAATTATTGAAAAAGCCGTAAAGCCGTAAACAAAGCGATTTGTCCAATAAACATCGCTCAGTAAACATACCAAATTTTAAAATACTATATTTAATATTTTCGCATAAAAAGTTGGTGAAAAGTTGAACATTTTTTGGCCCAACAGAGCAGAAACCTCCCTTAAGGCCTCAGGCCACAGTAACGGGTATAAAATCATGTGCACATTTAACAATTTTTTTTTCGTATGAAAAAGTGATCCACTCATAAAATTAATTACACATCTATTTAGTATGAATATCAAACTGTTAGAAAATAAATATGTTTTTTTTTTCGATGTACAAAACGGCCGACTACTCGAAATTTCTCGAAACAGCTTTTTTCCAATTGGCGTGACAAATAACTTCAACAATTGTCACTCGATTTACTTCAAATTTAAAAGTTATGTTCCTAACTGCATTTCGCAGAGAAGTACGTACGGAATTTCTGATTAATCGAAAACTTTTCATTTTATGAGCAGTTTATGAGCAGTTATAACGAAATTTTTCACTGAAAATTCATTTCTTAAGTTCATATACCTACAACTTTTGAATAAAACAATATTTTTCAAATTCCGTACGTACTTCTCTAGGTATTCTAATGTAGATTGACGAGAATTTTTGTTTTTTGTTCTAGGTCAAAAATTGTGGATGCTAAATGTCACGCCGCGGAGCGCCTAAAAAAAAGATAAAAGAAAATATTAGTAGTCGGCCATTTTGTACATCGAAAAAAAAATATATATATATATATTTTCTAACAGCTTGATGTTCATACTAAATGGATGTGTAATTAATTTTATGAGTGAATCACTTTTTCATACGACAAAAAATTGTTAAATTCGCACATGATTTTTTGCCCGTTACTGTGGCCTAAGGCCTTGAGGCGCAACGTTTACAATCCGTTTGCCGAAGTAATGCACAGGGTGGGAAGTGGAAAAAGTGTTGCGTGTGTCCGCTCGCGAAAGCTTTCTCGCGTGAATTATCCGGCACTACCGGCCAACCTAATTCACTTCCCAAGGGTGTCATGAGAGCCACGCCTAATTCCGTGAACAAATGGGTCGAATATAATAATACAATAAGGTTGAAAAAAATACCTGCGACGTGGAACGACGCGATATTGCGAATAATATTTTTTTTCCTTGGTCACGTAATCCCAAAGATAAAAGAAGCTCACTTCATGTGCCAGGAAACAAAAGCAAATTGGAGTATCTTTCTATTACAGCGAGCGGGAAATGAAGAATATCAAATGCGTTCACGAAGGTACAAAAAAAATGGGTAGCTCAATGGACTGTGCTAAATATAAACGATTAGCTACGCCAAGTAAAGCATGTCGCGGCCACGTTATATTTTTTTCGCTACTCAGAACACGGACTAATTTTCGTTTTTTATTTTTTTTATAAATACCAATATGACAATAAAGTCTCGAAAATTTTGTAAAATCTTTCGGAGAAGTACTTTAGCTTACGAAAATGGCGAGAATTACGCAATCTTTAATTGGAATGGTTTTAAAAACATCATGGAATAATAAATATCATGTAATTTCTTTTTTTTTGCGCGCGAGAAGAAAACAAATTTTATGGACACTTTAAAAAAGTAGTTATTTTTTAAAAGGGCAGATTATTATGGGTCTTCGACCCAAAATCAGTATGTTTTCAAGAGTGGTAAAAATCGAAATTCGACCCTTAAGGGGGTTTAAAGTTTATATGCGACAACATATTTTTTGGTTAGATTTTTTTGAACAAATACACTCCAATACAAATAATTAAACATGTATTTCAGCAATTTGTAAAATGTAACCTTTAAGGGGGTTAAACGGAAGTGTTAAGGTTTGTATGAAAAAACTTATCTTTTGAATAAATTTACTCGAAAGTTACCAAATTTATTTGATATGTAACGCTATACCATGTTTTCCTCGCTGTTCAGCGCGTATAGACAGTCAAGTAGTACTTTAAACTCCTCAACTGTGTATGCCACACATATGTGAGCATTTGAAAAAACACCCAAGCAAATCCAAATTTTCCAACTCCTGTTTCGCCCCCTTAAGGGTCGTATTTCGATTTTTACCACTCTTGAAAAAAGTCTTATTTCGGGTCAAATATGAAGGCTGCGTGGTCAGAATGAGGGGTCACAGATATGGTATTATCCCCTTAAAAAGTGCACACTATGTTGTTTTTACAAGCTTTTATTTAACTTCAAATGGTGTGGGATGATTGTCGAAAATTTGCAATCATGCATCCAATGTGAGAGGTGACAATGCATGATTCAACTTAAAAAAAAGACTCTATAAAATCGATTTTTTCACCAAGTCGCCTATACATATGTGACTATACACAAAAGCTTGGGGCGCTCAACATTTAGACAGATAATCTTTAATTTACATTAATCTGTTACCACGCCAACTGTATTTAATTTACTGTAAAACAACCTTGCAGCGATTAAATTTCTTAAATAAAGATTGAATTAGTTAGATTTCTTAAATGAAAATATTTAGTTAGTGGATTTCGAGAGAAGATTTAGAAAAGTTAAATTTCTTAAATAAAAATTCCCAAACTGACAAGGAAAGGTTGCGAGGTCAATCTCTCCAATTTCTATTAAATTTGGCATGCTTGTAGAATGGGTAAAAATAGGCGACACGTATTTTTCATATTTGTGGAACCCAATTTTTAAGGGTTGAAACGCACCCTCGGAAATTGGGGTGTTTTTCGTCAATAACGTTTTAACGGTACGAGATATGAAAAAAATTGAATTTGACACAATGTTTCTTTTTTCGTATACTATACATTGGAGATGAGAACGATAACGTTATCGACGAAAAACGAAAACCACCCCTATTTTTAAGGGTGCGTTTCATCCCTTAAAAATCGGGTTCCGCAGATATAAAAAAATACGTGTCGCTTATTTTTACCCCTTCTACAAGCATGACAAATTTAATCGAAAGCGGAGATATCGACCTCGCAACCTTTCCTTGTCAGTATAAACGTGGGATAATAATTTCTCCAATTACTATTGTGCCAAATTAAATACGGGTAATGAAACTGAATTGATCGAATTTATTAAACATTTAAAAAGTTGAGCGGCCCAAGCTTTTATTTATAGTCACATATGGGCGACTTGGCAAAACAATTATTTTCTTCTTTTTATTACATCGAATAAAAGCTTGTTTAACGTTTGTTTTCTTACATACAAATTTTTCTCCATTTAATGTTTTTTTAAATTAATTTTACTTCACTTCATTCGAGCAAATTTTCTCGCGCATCTATAATATTCTCTGACGTAACAGTAAGTGACGACGTAACGTTGAATCTGTTAAATTGATGACAATAAACTGAACGGATTATCAATTAAGCTACGAATTAAATTCCGGCTGCACGTCCGACGTATCAAATCTGTCAAACGCAACAACTACAATTTTTTCCTCGTTATTGCCGCACATATGGTGCCGTAACTTCAGGAAGACCGCATATCCAATGAGAATGTCGAGCCTCTGGGGTTAATTAATTTCTCGAGGTCACGCATCTCCAGAGTCTCCGGTTAAGGCATACCATAACAACTTCGTGCACCAGCCCCGTGGAAACGTGACAGTGCACAAACAAACCCAGTCCACTACATACAAATTGATCGTTGCGATGCTAAAGGGCGAAGCCACCAACATCTTTGGGACTCCTCTGAGACGACTTCCGCCCCTTTGTATCGCAATACTATTGAAATGCAGGTACGTATATACGTATTATCAGGAGCGATACAGGTTCGTACTGCGTGTACATGTAAATTACTGTTATCGCGTCTAGGGTAGATGCTGGCACTCTTGCCCCCATGAAATTTGTATCGCACGACCAAGCTCGACAATATTACACGTACGGGACGATGAGGGCTTTGATACGCGACCCGGCTGGTTTTCATCTGTGGATTTTCACATATTCCCGCAACTGGTGGAGGGTGTCTCGAAATGACCTAACATTTTAAAACGCGCGCCATTTTTATTTGTGGTGAACGCAGCGGCGATGTCAATTGGCCACCAAGATCTAGTCCAGTCTTTACCGGACTAGATTTTGAGACGATAAATCCAGCACTTTTTTAGCGTAGAATATGCTTTTTTGACTGACGGTAGATGGTTGAATACTGAAAGTAACCTCAATAAAATGTTGCCGCTCAACTCGCCCCACCCCTAAGAAATAGGAGTTGATAACTTAAAAATGGCCGTATCTCGACAATTGATAGCCCGATCGAAAAATGTTTCAAATAAAAGTTGTTTAGAATGATAAAATCCGTATAAAGTTGTCTAACGTTCAACCTCCTATCTTTGAAAATAGCGGCACAAAAACGTTTCGAAAATTAGGGGTTGATGCGTGTGCGAGCGGAGTGCTCTCGTGTTTTTGTGCCGATATTTTCAAAGATAGGGGATTGGACGTGGGATAACTTTGTACGTATTTTATTATTCCAAACAACTTTTGTTTGAAATATTTTTCGATCGGGCTATTAATTATCGAGATACGACGATTTTTAAGTTTTCAACCCCTATTTCTCTCAGGGTTGGGACGAGTTGAGGGGCAATATTTTATTGGGGTTACTTTCAGTATGCAATCATCTACGCTCAGACAAAAATTTATATTCTACGCTAAAAAGGGCTGAGTTTTCGTCTCTTTTGTTGGACTAATCGTGCGATTTGACGCCATTGGACTTCTTTCTTTGGTGTTTTCTGAAAGAAGAAGTTTATACCAACGATCCACAGACCATTCCGGAGCTCGAGGAAGCAATCGGACGCACCATTAATGAAATGTGCTCCTGAAATGTTTCATTAAGGGACACGTAGAATTGTGTTGAAGGGCATTAATACTAATTTTCAAGTAAATCTGAACAGATATTTCTTTTACCATACAAACTTTGCTCCCCCCTTTTCCCCTTGAAGATTACATTTTCAAAAACACTGACATTTCATTAATTGTGTCTAGGTAAATTTGCCCTGATTTTTAAAAATTTTCGTACCACCCCTTTTCGTTCAGGGGTTGAATTTCGAAAACCGCTGAAATACGTATTTTATTGATTGTGTTGAGGAGCTTTAATACGAAGATTCAAGCAATACTTCTGACCGGATTTTTTCAATTTCACACCCAAACGTTGCCACCCTCTTTCTCCTCATAGGGGTGGAATTTCTAAAAATGCTTAAATACGCGTTTCATTGATTGTGTCAAGAAGCACAAATACCAAATTTCAAGTAAGTTCGACGAGATATTTCATGATACTTCTTTAACTTAATTCTAATGATCATATCGAGCTCGCTTTCCGGAAATTGGTCCTATCCTCCTATTGATCAAAGAGGATTCGTTATTTATTGGCAAAAGTTTCGTGAACTTTGTTCAATCGGGAATGATCGATTAAGCCTACTTCTAATTGAACGAGTACTTTACGGGGGAAAATCCCTTTAGACACCCGAAAATGAGTCATTTTTTGTGTTTTTTTTTAAAGGTGATAAAATAATCGCATCATGTTAAACTTTTCACATTATCTTATTACAACTTTCAAGTGTTAAAAGAAAAGGTTTTCTTTTTTGAACAAAACAAAATGGCGGCGTTATAAGGTATTCCTTTAGGCGTCTTTTGAAAAGTTGCTCATGTTATAGCTCAAAAAGTTTTCCTGCTCATGTTATTCCTCAAAAAGAAGGATATACCTAAAGTTTTAAGGTTATCGTGCAAATGAGTAACCGTTTTGGGGTAAAATTTGTCGAGAAAATGGCCAAAAATATGAAAATTTGATTACAAAGCCTACTTAATTTTTAATTTGATACTTTTCAAAATATTTTTATAGGTACATCCTTCCAACAATGTTATAGCGAGGAACCTCCCACCATTTCAGCCAGATCGATCAATAACTTTTTGAGCTATAACATGAGCAGTTTTTCAAAACACACATAAAGGCATACCTTATAAAATCGCCATTTTGTTTCGTTGAAAAAGAATGTTAACACACGAAAGTTGCAATGAGATAATTTCAAAACTTTTAAATGATGCGATTATTTTATCACGTCTAAAAAAATCACAAAAAATTACTCATTTCCGGGCATCTAAAGGGATTTCCCCCTTAAAATTTTCATTATTTTATTTTTATTCCATTTTCACAATTATTTTCCTCATCTATCCAGTTACGAAGCCTCCCACCTCTCCGCAGCGCCGACTTCAACGTGGCACGTAGAAGTTGTGAAAAACGAAAATAAAAAATTGCCGTTGACGCGTGCAAAGTAGACGAGAGAAAAATACGAACTAGCGCATACGAAGGATGAGGAGATTTTTTCAACGCATACGCGCGACGTACCTCACCTACAGACGGAATAATGTTGTAGAATTTCTCTCGGTGCGGCTTTTCGTCGAATGTCTTTCTCCTTGTACTCGTGCTTTTTCTTTTTGTTTTTTAACGAGACGACGGTACCGTGGAAAAGCGATGTGAGTTCACAATGGCTCGAGAATATACCCTCAGGATGTATACCGGTACGTACCTCGTTACGTTTCGTGTACCGGGAAAAAAAGGAACGGGGGGGGGGGGAGACGACAATAAGACGAAGGCATGGAAATCGTAAACTCAGAGAAACAAGTTTTTCACACTTTCTGGCCAATGAATTGACGATTGGCAGCATTGTGCAGCAAACGTAAAAACTCGATTTGAAAGCATCATTTGATCAAATTATACAGAAAATTGAGTTGCAACGGGAATGTTCACTATACCGGTGCGAGCCGATAATGCAAAGCTTGGTAACAAGAATTTGTGGGAGGGTCATTTTCTCCAACTTGTTTAAGAAAAACGAAACGATATTTTAAAATTCGGTTTGCAATACATTTTTGTGTTGGTTAAAGTGGCACAAATTTGGCTTCTATTTTTTCCCCTTTTTCTCACCATCAAATTATCTGCTTTAAAGAAAAAAAAATCAAATTGTCGCGAAAGCTGCGAGCGGTTAAAAAATATTTAGAGGTCGCTCAAGCTTCCCAAAAATTCAAATTTTCATTTAATAAATCGATTTTTTTCGTTCACTTCTTACCCATGAATTTTACGCTTTATAATTTTTTAATTAAGCTCGCGAAAGCTCTAGACTGCCAATAAATATTTAGTGGTCTCTCAAGAGTTTCGAAATTTCCGTGTCGCGAATTTTCTTTTCTCTTCTCACTCATAAATTCAACACCTTGTAAAATTTTCGAAACAATTAATTATTTTTTTCTTTAGAAGGGGATTTTTTAAATTGACCTCGTGAGCAAATGGTTACGAAGAAACATTACAATTAAAAGTAAATATGTTATCATTATTAACTACCTATACTCAATATTTATATATTTAACTCGTTTTCTGCGTAATTAATCAAAAAAATAACATTTTCTAAATAATTTGTTATCGTGTCTTTATCAATTATAGGCTGAATGATTATCAGCATTACTTAACGTAATTTTCAGGAATTATTCTCGTTGTTGTACATTGAATTTTAATTGCAATTAACTTGTCGTAAAAAATCGTGATAATTTTTTATTTTCCTTACGAAGTCTGAATATTTGTCAAAGCAAAAAAGTTAAGTATTGTACTGACAAATTTTCATTGCACAATAATCTGTGGATAGCAGCAGTGTGGAGTGGTCTCGTGTTTGCGAACCTCTTCAGATTTTTCCGAGGTATACAAGGACCCTTCTCTCGAATTCACGAGAGAACGACTCTATCGTGTCTATTTATCACAGGGTGTTTGCATAATACGCGCGTATATCGAAAACAATCTTCCCTTCTCCTGCGTGGTAACAACATCTTCACGGCTCTTTATGCTGTGGACGTTTTTTTTCCTTCGCTAAAACGAAGAGAAAAATTGATATTGAATTTCGCGCTATCTTGCTGCGAACGGAATAATTCGAGAGAATATTTCCAGGGATTAAGGTGCCATTTGGTGACAATTTTGCTGATAAGGGAGAATATAATCTCAGCTTAATTAATGTGTCGTGGTATGGAAGCTATTCTAGCCTACTCTCTCATAAATCTGAGAGAAAATGAAGCAAGAAATGTTGCAATGAATTTCTTACAAGGTTACGGGGTCGATCTCTCCGATTTCGATTAAATTTGGCATGCTTGTAGAATGGGTAAAAATAAGCGACACGTATTTTTTTATATCTGCGGAACCCGATTTTCAAGGGGTGAAACGCAGCCTCGAAAATAGGGGTGGTTTTCGTTTTTCGTCGATAACGGTATCGTTCTCATCTCCAATGTATAGTACACGAAAAAGTAAACATAGTTGCAATTTGAACTTTTTTCATATCTCGTACCGTTAAAAAGTTATCGACGGAAAACGAAAAACACCCCTATTTTGGAGGGTGCGTATCAGCCCTTAAAAAACGGGTTTCGCGGATATAAAAAAATACGTGTCGCCTATTTTTACCCATTCTACGAGCATGCCAAATTTCATCGAAATTGGAGAGATCGACCTCGCAACCTTTCCTTGTTAGTTACAAAAAAATCTATGAATCCTTAAGATTTCGAACGTAAAAGTTATACATCGTGGTATTTATAACACAGTTACAAAGACCAATCTACCAGTCCTCAAGATTTCGTACGTAAAAGTCAAATCGAACAAAAAGGATTCTGAATTGGCGTCACATAGTTCGAATTTCAAAAGAACAGGAAGCTCTGCAAGAAAGTTTAAAAAACCGAATGGCATTTCTATATACGACTTTTAATGGATTCATGATGGGAAACGGCAAATTGATAGCCATTTGTTTTTCTCCAGCGAATAGCCATTGACGAAGCTTTTTCTGACTTCCAATTACAATTAGTCTGTTTCTCTGACAAAATGGAATTTCATATCGGCCTCAATGCGCCCACGTCCATCTGTCGATCGTTACGTGTGTACCTGCATATAAATGTGTACCCACGCATCTATACAGCTATTGTATGGAAATTTCAATTACGTGCATCAATATCCCGTGCACAACTGCGTAGCTTTGGGTACGTACAAGTGCAAACCCAAGCTGTTGTCTCGAATAGGATAACGTCGTGTCATGTTCTGGTTCGGATGAAGAGAGCGAGGGGGGGGGCAGTTACTCAATACAGTATTACTAATAGAAGGGTGTTTAACCCCTGAGAGACGTCTCTGAATTCTATGACCAACCATACGCCTTCTAGAAGTTGATTGTTGGCTTCAATTTTGACATTAGTCTGACTTAATTTCTGACTTACAAGGAAAGGTCACGAGGTCGAACTCTCCGATTTCGATGAAATTTGTCAGGTTTGTAGAATGGGCAAAAATAGGCGACACGTATTTTTTTATATCTGCGGAACCCTATTTTTAAGGGGTGGAACGCACCCTCGAAAATAGGGGTGGTTTTCGTTTTCCGTCGATAACGTTTTAACGGTACGAGATATGAAAAAAATTCAAATTGCAACAACGTTTATTTTTCCGTGTACTACACATTGTAGATGAGAACGATGCCGATAACAATAAATTTCATATTGTTTATTAAAAAAATGCAATCTTTTCATACGTATCTCCGAGAATTTGGAACTGATTGAGATGTAAATTTGCATACATGTAGAGGACAGAAAAGTAGCGGATACATATTTTTTGTTTTTCCGATATTCCATAATTGAGGGGTTGGAACTGCCTTTCAATTTTTTAGCCAATTGCCTCGTATAATCAGCAAGCCTTTCACCATTCCGGGTTAAATTCACGTCTATATAAGTTCGCTTCAATACGCGGTTGCATATTTGTAAACTCCACCTCCCCCCCCCCCCCCAATCGCCACCCTCTCGAACAAAAAGTTCTTACCATGCGGCATTTTATTTCGACGAAAATTTGTCGAAATAAAAATGGGTTACAAATGGAAGTACAATCAGTTAAAATAGTCGATGCAAATTTTCTCGTTTTGGCGTCACTCTTAAGGGGTTAGGCCACTCTAGAGGCCGAAAAAAAAGGCTTTTTGGGGATTTTGTTTCAGAAAAACTACAAAATAAATCGAGATTACAAAAAAGGGTGTTTATCATACATATCAGTGACTGTATACAATAATTTTTTTGAATCGATTAATTTCAAAATGGCATCTGTGCAGCGCTCATCTCAAAACTGCATTTTTTACGTTGGTCGGAAACATAACTCAGACAATTTTCAACCGATTTACTGGAAATGTTGAATATATCTTGAAAAATACATTGTTTATAGAAGTACGTAGGATTTTTTTTATATTGCATAGTTCGATTGATATTAACAATTAGCTGACGATAATTTTTCACTTTCCAAAAATTTTCCTGAAAAATCGTCAGACAATTGTTAATAACAAATGAACTATGCAATATAAAAAAAATCTTATGTACTTCCATAGACAATGTATTTTTCAAGATATATTCAACATTTCAAATGAGTCGGTTGAAAAATCGTCTGAGTTATGTTTCCAGCAAACTTAAAAAATGCTGTCTCGAGATAAACGCTGTACAGCCGACATTTTGAAATTAATCGCTTAAAAAAAATTGTTGTATACAGTAACTGATATGTATGATAAACCCTTTTTTGTAATCTCGATTTATTTTGTAGTTTTTGTGAAGAAAAAAAATCCCAAAAAGCTTATGTTTTTCGGCCTCTAGAGTGGCTTACGGCCTTAAGGGGTTATTGACTGTTTCCGTCAATGCGATTTTGCACATTTCCTCAGTAACAAACCATCAAAATGTAAAAAAAATAATTTCTAGCAATTATTTTTCATCCTCCGTATCCGTTTCATGTCACCTTCCGGCTCTCTTCCTTCCGAAGGTCTCCAAAACTAATCAATTATCACTGGTGAACCGCATTTACGTGAAACTTATGTGGATTTGTTTGGGTTAGAATTTTTTAAAGTACTGGATATAATAAAAGTGGGGTAAAAAAAAATCGTGTATGATAGACCTTTTTGTGGGTCCTTACTTTTTCAAAGAGCTCGCTCAGCTAAAGCTCCCAATGCCGAATGAATTATCCATGATGGGACGTTCGCTGGGTCCTCATCTGGGCGACCGAAGTAAACTTATTGCTTCGACATGGAATCCACATGCTCCTCTCCCTTTATCTCGCTTCGTCCCTCCGACTTTTAGCTTGTCCCGTCTTTTTTTTTAAGCCCATCAGTCACTCCTCTCAACGGTCCAAGTAAAATGTTTCAGGACCCTTTACCGCAGCCGTCTCCGCCTTTATCGAACTTATATATTTATATTCCCAAGTTCCCCTTTTGCAATGCCTGCGGAAATCACTTTTTTTTCCCCAATTCCACATGCGACCTGCTTTTTTTCCCTTTCGTACTTTTTTTCATTCTTTTCTTCGAAAGTGTCGCAATCCGAGGAATTTTTATACTCTTATTCGTGTTTGTACTTTTCGTACCTAACAATTGAAATTCTTCACGTCAAATCGCGGCTGGTTGCGCTTGGCGTATTTTTCCCTCCCTTCTTATTTGCGAAACGAGATTACGCGGCATTTAATTTATGAAAAGTTCAAACGAAACATGCGGCTTCGAGATTTTATCGTTTTTATCGCCGCTTCCAAATATTTAATCGCATAAATATTCAGGTCTACAGTGAATTCTTTATTATACCAATGTCAGCCAATTTCAGTAGACATTGGGGTGCTTGATTTCGAGCCTATAATTTATGCCAAACCTGCCTTTACTCATCGGTATAGTATGGTCAAATGATGCTTTAAAAAAGGCCCCGTGAAAATTTTGGGTAGAACGCTATTTTTTTTTTCATTTTGTAGGGGGGTCGGCCATGAGTGTAAAACTCAATTTCCGGGACGTTGAAGGTGTTAGACGGCCGCCATCTTGAAATTAAGGGTGAATTGGTTTTTTTTAAATTTATCTCCGTAACCGTGAGGATGACAAAAATGTTGTAGAGAGCTTTTTTGTAGTTGATGCAATTATCCATAACTTTTCCTCATAACTTTTTACGCTAATGTCAATAATAAAAAAGTTATAAGCAAAAAAGATAAAAAATTAAAGGTTTAATATTAGCATAACATTAATATTAGTATAAAAAAAAGTTATTGATAAAAGTTATGGAGAATTGTATCAACTACAAAAAAGCTCCCTACAATTTTTTCGTCGGCCTCACGGTTATGGAGACAAATTTAAAAAACCCGGATATTCAAAACGAATGGGATTTGAGAGTGATGATGATTCATAATTTCGAAATAATCATTGAAAAACTTAACAATATAATGAAAAAAGAAAATACTGCTCGAAATAAAATTATTAACCATTTTTGTAATACCGACGTAACCTACTCACCTTCCACTACCTCGCTTCTTAACGCTGGAAAATCATTAAAAACAAACCGTATAAAAAAATAGGTTGAATTGTTTATAACAAAATGCTCTATAAAAAAGGTAAGAAGCATTTTTATTGTCAGATTTCAAATTAATTAATAATCTTGCCTCAAAGTTTTTTATCCCCTAATCATCCATATTTTTTGTTTATAACTTTTTTATTATTGACATTAGCGCAAAAAGTAATGAAAAAAAGTTATGGATAATTGTATCAACTACAAAAAGGCTTTCTACAAATTTGTTGTCAGCCTCACGGTTACGGAGATAAATTTAAAAATCTAATCACACCCTTAATTTTAAGATGACTGCCGTTTTCTCACCCTTAACGTCCCGAAAACTGAGTTTCACACTCATGGCCGAGCCCCCTACGAAATGAAAAAAAAAGGGTTCTACCCAAAATTTTCAGCAACATCACCATTTGACCATACTAGTAATCGGTTGGTGGATTCAGCCTACCTCGTCGCCGAAACGAGATCTAACTTCTATTAATTAAGTACACAGAACGAAAAATCTATATGTAAAAAAAATATTTAAAAAAAACGAGCTTTTATTTAAGGTACTAAAAAGTAGAAATTAACTTTTTTTACCGAGGCACCTATGTGTGACTATAAATAAAAGCTTGGGGCACTCAATATTTAGACATATAATCTTTAATTTACATAAATTCGATAACATATCTAGTGTATTTAATTTACTGTAAAACAACTTTAGGTTCCTTAAATAAAAATCGTGAAACTGAGTATGAACGTGTGATAATAATTTCTCTAATTACTGTTGTGCCAAATGAAATACGGTTAACGAAACTGAATTGATTACATTTTTTAAACATTTGAAAAGTTGAGCGCCCCAAGCTTTTATTTATATTCACATACAGAGGACTTGGTAAAAAAAATTGTGTTCTACTTTTTAGTACATTAGACAAAAGCTTGTTTTTAAAACGTATTTTTTTAAAGGTGAATTGTATATTGTCACCCTCAGTCATGTTTACAAAATTTCAGATCTTTAAGGGGTTACCCCCACTTGCGATTTTGAAAAAATCTATTTTTTTCATTGCATTTTTTTGAAGTATAAGTATCCGGGCCCATACTTCTATATGGGCCCGGAATAGATGACTCTATGTAAGTTTACAAAAAAAAAATATTTTCTTTGTGTAAACTGAAATTGAAACTTTAAACGCGTTTTTCTCAAAATGGCATTTCTGAAGTCGGCGACCAAGATTACTCGAACACTAATGAACCGATCTTCTTGAAATTTTGCAGGCTTATTTAATACATAAAAATGTAGTCTTTAATCGTCCGATTTTTTTTTTTCGAAAAAAAATGGCCGTTTTATAGGCAAAAACGGCCGTTTTTTCGTTAAAATCGAACCATTAACTTTGACTGTCCGCCATTTTGTGAAAAATGAATATTTTTTAAAATCCTTCGATCAAAGAATAGTTTATACTTATATTTGACTAAATCCATCCGCATTTTTTTTTTCAGATGATCCACTTCGCCGCAATGTTGGTCACCGCAAACCGTGTATATAAAAACATTATTTCATCGACGGCCATTTGCCACTAAACAATGTAATATTTTTCAATAAAAAAATTACTGAAAGTTCTTCAAGATGTGTTCTTTAAGATGGTATATTGATCGATTCAAAAAGGTTTGTAGTTTTGTGAAAAGTCAGCCCAGATCACATTGATTTTTCGGCGCTGCAAAGGCATTGAGCAAATGGCAAAAGGCAAACAATATCGTCTAAGGTGGTTGATCCAGTGATCAACAGGGTCCTATTGATCGTTATGTTTACACATTGAATATGTATTTTAAGATAAGAATCAGTCGTTCGTGCAGGTCTGTGATATATTAGCGTGCCGGAGATATTTACGATGTGGTAATGCATTGTCACACTCCTAAGTATACGTATTCAAGAATAATGGAATCACATATATTCAGCTAGAATAAATCGACCAGTGAATGGAAGAATAACGACACTGTACGATTCAGATGGACTGTATGATGGAAACATTATCAAACGAATTTATAAATGGCTATACCCGCGCGGAAATTGAGTTGGGGCTGTGATCGGGCCCCAATAATATTCCCCTAACTTTATTCGGGCCCTAATCTGGAAGCCACATGAGGGCCGTTAGCGGCCGGTCACACTTTGTCAACAAGGGCCATTAAAGGCGCAACGAC
Organism: Ophion slaviceki; assembly: GCA_944452715.1. Taxonomy (NCBI): domain Eukaryota; kingdom Metazoa; phylum Arthropoda; class Insecta; order Hymenoptera; family Ichneumonidae; genus Ophion; species Ophion slaviceki. Next base: position 75,013,230 of record OX101783.1, read on the forward strand.
CGGGGCCTTATAAGTTGCCTCAATGGCGCCTCATCAAAACCATTTTAGCGCCCTGAAAATGCCTCAACGGCGCCTCATCATAACCATTTCAGCGCCATAAAATATCCGTATCAGTGGATATACGTGTATGTTAAATGCGTCAGGGTATATCTGTATTTGTTTTTATGTAATTGTTCATGTGCATAGGTGTGGGCGTGAGTACATGTGTATGTATGTGTGCGCGCGTAGAAATGTGATTGCGTATTTGCATGTGAGCCTTTATGACAAACTGCCATGACAAAATTGATACAAAAAATAATCCATTCTAAGGAATGGATGTGTAGTAGAAATAAAAAAATATATGGGCCTACTGAATCACTAGAATCTATTTCCATTGAGGGAAAGATCTGGAAAACAAAGGCCAATTTATTTACTTATCCTACACAGTCAGATAAAGTTAATAAATGGGAAATATCAGCGAAGTCTTCAGAAGAAATAATTTTCCCTATGATGAGTATTGAGCGGAAATTAGTTGCTATAAAAATGTCGAGAAAACCGGTTGGGACTGTTCACACTTATGCGCTAGCAATACTCCATGCATGAGTGAAACCATGAGTAATTGTTTGTATCTATGTAAAAGGTTTCTTTAATTTGATAAATAAATACTGTCTGATGTTTGTCTGCATATTTGTGTTCATCGTTGATTTTGTATTTGCCAATGCCCTTACGCTTTTTCCCAATTTGCGTTCGATAATATTGTTCGATCGATGTATATAATCGATTTGAATAATTGAAATACCATCAACCATGTAGCCTAAGCTATTTATACTGGTTTACCGCTATAATAGTCAGATCTGGGCCTATTGTGGAGATCCCTACTTGTTTATCCCTATACTGGCCAAGTCTGGGCCTATTGTGGAAATCCCTACAGGTTTATCCCTATGATGGCCAAGTCGGGTCCTTTTGTGGAAATCCCTACAGGTTTATCCCCACAATGGTCAAGTCGGGGCCTATTGTGGAAATCTCTACAAGTTTATCCCGACAATGGCCAAGTCTGGGCCCATTGTGGAAATCCCTACTAGGGAAAGCACTAGGAAAGCCCTGAAAGGCTCTTATTTTTATTAGGGATGCCCTATCAGTTTTCCGCACGGGAACTACAAGAAAAGACAAAAAAATCGATTTTTCAAAAGTGCAGACCCCTACCCTCCCCTTAATCTAGCCACAACTGGAGAAATTGATTTAAAAAAACCGTACTACAAAGTTGTTTAAACTTGTCTTGCAGGGAACTGCAGCCCTGAGGTTGCAAGAGCTTGATTGCATGCATCCAATGGATACGTGGCCCCCGGGTAATCGATACGGAGCATAAAAAATATCCATAACGGGCGTGTTGGGATGCTCCTGTATGTGCATATACATGTATTCGTTCTCAATGGATCGGCCCAACACCAGAGGCCATTTTCGATCGAACGTTCGTCTCAAGTGCCCTGGAGAATATTCCGCCACAGGGTGGAGCACCGTATTCGTTCACCGCGTGTATGAGGGAGGTGTACGTACACACGTACACACCGTAGGTGCAATAATATTTAATACACGGAAGAGCGGCGTGCAGGAAAGTACGAAGCACGTGCACAGACGACATCAAGGGCGTCCTGGGAGCATCGCGAGAGCATGGAATTCGATTTGTCTCCTCGTCCGATAGACGCGATGGTCATCGTGAGAGGAGCCAGATTGAAATCCCGTCTAGAATCGATGCGGTCCCGGGTCACTTGGTCTATATAGCCAATGATGAGTATAGACGAGGACCCCAAGTACCGGAGAGAAAACAGCAGGGATTTCGAGACCGTGATGTCATCTTCGGTAAATAATGTTATCGGTCACGATCAAATTTTCATCTTCAATTTACTTCGTTCACTATTATTTCGAATATACTTGAAATTCGTAGACGGGCGTCGCGATCTCGTGAAACGGATTTTATATGCATCGAATGGGAGATGGTTGGTGCGCGAGTTCGGCGATTTCCCCCGTTGAGCAACGTTAGGGAGCTACACTGCAAAAACTAGGCGTGTTTGACCGGTGTTCTAAGTATGTAGAAGTAACACAGCGTAAGGCTAGACACGCGTCGCCATGTTGATGCGTGAGGGTGCAATTTTTACGCATTAAGGCGTTACCCCCACTTGTAGCGCAAAAAAGGCCTTTTTCATGAATTTTTTTAAAGAAAACTACAAAACTTTTTTAATCGATCAATATACCATCTTAAAGAACACATCTTGAAGAACTTTCAGTAATTTTTTTATTGAAAAATATTACATTGTTTAGTGGCAAATGGCCGTCAATGAAATAATGTTTTTATATACACGGTTTGCGGTGACCAACATTGCGGCGAAGTGGATCATCTGAAAAAAAAATGCGGATGGATTTAGTCAAATATAAGTATAAACTAGTCTTTAATCGAAGGATTTTAAAAAATATTCATTTTTCACAAAATGGCGGACAGTCAAAGTTAATGGTTCGATTTTAACGAAAAAAAACGGCCGTTTTTGGCTATAAAATGGCCATTTTTTTCGAAAAAAAAAATCGAACGATTAAAGACTACATATTTATGTATTAAATAAGCCTGCAAAATTTCAAGAAGATCGGTTCATTAGTGTTCGAGTAATCTTGGTCACCGATTACAGAAATGCCATTTTGAGAAAAACGCGTTTAAAGTTTCAATTTCAGTTTACACGAAGAAAATATTTTTTTTGTAAACTTACATAGAGTCATCTATTGCGGGCCCATACAGAAGTATGGGCCCGGATACTTATACTTAAAAAAAATGCAATAAAAAAAATCGATTTTTTCAAAATCGCAAGTGGGGGTAACCCCTTAAAGGCTTAGGCCACTCAAGAGGCCGAAAAAATAGGCTTTTTGGGATTTTTTTTTCATAAAAACTACAAAAAAATCAAGGTTGCAAAAAAGGGTGTTTATCATACATATCGGTGACTGTATACAATCATTTTTGTGAAGCGATTAATACCAAAATGGCGGCTGTGTAGCGTTTATCTCAAAACTGCACTTTTTAAGTTGGCCGGAAACATAACTTACAAGGAACATCGCTCAGGTGACACCCTTCGATTTTGTTGAAATTTGTATATGTTATAAAGCACCGAAAAGTAAGCGATACGTATTTTTTTTTCATCGGCGGAAAAACGGTTTCAAGGGGTGAAACGAACCCTCGAAAATAGGGGTGTTTTTCGTGTTTCGTCGGTAACGTTATCGTTCTCATCTCCAATGTATAGTGCACAAAAAAATAAACATTGTTGCAATTTGAAATTTTTTAATATCTCGTACCGTTAAAACGTTATCGACGAAAAACGAAAAACATCCCCATTTTTGAGGGTGCGTTTCAGCCGGTAAAACCGTTTTTTCGCCGATAAAAAAAAATACGTATCGCTTACTTTTCGGTGCTTTATAACATATCCAAATTTCAACAAAATCGAAGGGTGTCACCTGAGGGTTGTTCCTTGTTAGACAATTTTCAATCGATTCACTTGAAATGTTGAATATATCTTGGAAAATACAGTGTCTATGGAAGTACGTAGGATTTTTTTTTATATTGCATAGTTCATTTGTTATTAACAATTATCTGACGATTTTTTAGACAAATTTTTCGGTTTCCAAAAATTCACCTAAAAAGTCGTCAGATAATTGTTAATAACAAACAAACTATGCAATATAAAAAAAATCCCACGAACTTCCAAAATTGAGTAAAAAATGTTAAGTTTCGAATTTGTATTATAATATTTTTTTTTAATGATATTGTTGGTTCACACTGAAGATACATTCATTATGCAATTATAAATATGTTCAGTTTTTTCAGACACCCACATCGATTCCAAGAACATTCACCATCAACGCGCGCGTAAAAAAATATATCGCTTTATTATGTTATATCTCCGCCATTTGTTAATATTTCTGATTTTTTTACATATACTTAACCATGTGCATCCATGATCTGAAAAGAATGTTGTCAATATATGCGTCATTTTTTTTAACCGCGTCTAGAAAAGTACCTTCGAAAATCGGCGAAATCGCGTATAAAAGGCCTTAAATCCTCATAGGGCTATGATAGGGATCTGGGGACTCCCGGACAAATTTCTGCACTCGGCATTTTCAATAAAACGCAAATGAACTCAACTTATCAAATCCCTAAAGGTGGGCTGAAATCAATCCATTTAACACAAGATTCCCTGCAAAAGTGCTAACAATTGGCATCATCGATAATAGAAGATCTAAGAGAAAGAGCAAAAGAGTTGGAACCAAAGGTGAAGCTGAAAACTTTCTTAGGAGATTACTCTCATTTAGTGAACTCGATGTGCTTTCTCTCTCTCTCTCTCTCTCTCTCTCTCTCTCTCTCTCTCTCTCTCTCTCTCTCCCTCTCTCATCAATCGCCGAGGCGAAGACCTCGAGAATCACGGCTGGTACTTTCGTACTCGACAATTCCCTCGTTCGCATTCCATCCCTTTCTCAGATTCTTTTGTGCCAGTTGCGCTATACAGGGCGTTCCGAGTCCCGACACAATCATTCTTCCTTCAAATACATCGATACGTGCAAGACGACATCATAAATCATTCGGCGACGATGCATTAAAATATCGTTTCGATGTTCATCACATTGGACTCCAGTATCGACGCAACCGCACCTACCAATCGTTTCTCAATCTAAGAATTGTCGTCGAAGTTCAACGAAGTTTTGAAAAAGTCTTTAAGGGGCTATACCAGTGTGACACTTTCAAAAAATCGATTTTTTTGCCTTTTTCGACAGTTTATACTTTCAAGAATATCCTGTAAAAATTTCAAGGCCGTATCTCTAATCATTTTATCTTGCAAAAATCGATAGTTAAATCTTTAAACGCGTTGTTCTCGAAATTAGATTTTTCAAATTTGCTGACATCGTAACTCAAAGAGCAATTGTCCGATTGACTTGAAATTTGAACTGAGTACTCTTGAATATATTTACTCTACAATGACGTAGGATATTTTTGATTGGATGAAAATTGACGATTTGGCATTGAAAAAAACGACCATTTTGTAGGCAAGAAAACAGACTTTTTTTCATAACTACGCCATTTTGTTAGATTTTGATATTTTTCGAAAATCCTACGTCATTGTACAGGAAATACCTTCCAGTTTAACGACATTTTTTCCTTCATCGGTTTTAGCTACTCAATCGGCCGGAATCATGTTAGGAGTGGAGGAACTTTTTCTCTGGCGCCTCCGAAGGCAGCGCATAAGTCGCTTGGATCTCAATATTTTTCTATGAATAAATTATGTAATATAGATCAAATATCGCCGAATATATTATTAATTTTCCGAAACATTTAATTGAGTATTTTTCTTTGAAAAAATTCCCGAAAATCACCCAAATTTTCAGTGTTCACACTGGTATAGCCCCTTAAAATGCATAGTCGCTGTAGTTCCAACGCAGAAAAACAAGGGTTGTGAATCACACAACTGTCTGTTCGATCTTGAATGCACCGTATATAACTCTCTGAAAAACTCGGCCAAGAGTGCGCGCCTGGTCCTTTCTCGATTTATATGGCACGGGAAAAGGATTTTGCGCCTCCTGCTCCCCCTTGCGATTCGAGATTCTCTCTCTCACACACACACAGAGAAAACGTTTTTCCACGAGAATTTTTATCTTTGCCGCGCCCTTTTGCTTTCTTTTCCCTCCGTTTGCTATTAATTGCCTTCGCTTGCCTTGTCTCGGTATTCTCGTTTGAACTTCATTCCTCCCTTTTTACCTTCTTCTCTCAGCCATTGGTTACTCCACAACGCTGTACATATATTTTTTTCCTTCTGTTAAATTTCTCGTACTTTCTTTCCGTTCACCGGCAAATTTTATTCCCAAAGAACAAAGGCTGGGGAAGCTCTGAAACGTTGTTTCGCCGCTCTTTTCCATTCAGACATCGATTATTTACCAATGGAAAACAAAGAAGAACTCTGACCTCTACAGTGTCTCTGCAATTACATAGGCATTGAATTTACCCGATCGCGGTACGTCTCAAATGAATTGGAATTGATTTACCCCAATTAACGCTTGCCATGGCGGTGAGCTCTTCTTCAACATGTTCTCTTGTTCAAGTAAGTGCTATTGGCCCAAAAACAAAATGGATCACAGTCACCGAAAATTCTCTCACCTTGCGATCCCCGCATGATGGAGAATAATCAATATTCTCGTGACTTTTATGAAAGGTACATTTCGTCATGAAAGGTACGGTACGCCAACTCCATAGAGGAAGCTGCGAGGGGTTAAATAGTTCTTGCACGTTTGATTGGATTGGGCGTACGGAAAATAGTCGGCACGGAAAAAAACGGAATCGACAGTAGCAGTGACAGATCGAGATACCGTAACGAGCAAAGAGGAGAGAAAAGGATAAATGTTCGAATAATAACGATGCAAACGTTGACAGGACTCAATGTGTACGTGTGTGTGTGGATTGGTGGGTGGATGTGCGTGAGGTGTGTGTGTGTGTGTGTGTGTGTGTGTGTGTGTGTGTGTGTGTGTGTGTGTGTGTGTGTGTGTGTGTGTGTGTGTGTGTGTGTGTGTGTGTGTGTGTGTGTGTGTGTGTGTGTGTGTGTGGGTATGTATGAATGGGTGTGTGTGAGTGGTTCTGTGTGAGTGGGTGTGCGTGAGTGGGTGTGTGTGAGTGGGTGTGTGGAGTGGGTATGTATGAGTGGGTGTGGCTGAGTGGTTGTAGGTGAGTAGGTATGTATGAGTGAGTGTGTGAGTAAGTGCGTGAGTGGGTGTGTATGAGTGGGTGTGTGTGAGTAGGTGTGTGTGAGTGGGTGTGTGTGTGAGTGGGTGTGTGTGTGAGTGGGTGTGTGTGAGTGGATGTGTGTGAGAGGATGTGTGTGAGTGGATGTGTGTGAGTCGGTGTGCGTGAGTCGGTATGTATGAGTGGGTGTGTGTGAGTGGGTATGTGTGAGTGGGTGTGTGTGAGAGGGTGTGTGTGAGTTAGTGTGTGAGTGGGTGTGTGTAAGTAGCTGTGGGTGAGTGGGTATGTATGAGTGTGTGTGTGTGTGTGTGTGTGTGTGTGTGTGTGTGTGTGTGTGTGTGTGTGTGTGTGTGTGTGTGTGTGTGTGTGTGTGTGTGTGTGTGTGTGTGTGTGTGTGTGTGTGTGTGTGTGTGTGTGAGTGGGCAGGTGTGTATGAGTCGGTATGTATGAGTGGGTGTGTGTGAGTCGGTATGTACGAGTGTGTGTGTGTGCGAGTAGGTAGGTGTGTGTGAGTGGGTGTGTGTGAGTGGGTGTGTGTGAGTAGGTGTGTGTGTGAGTGGGTATGTATGAGTGGGTGTGTGTGAAGGGGTGTGTGTGAGTGGGTATGTATGAGTGGGTGTGTGTAAGTGGGTGTGTGTGAGTCGGTGTGTATGAGTAGGTGTATATGAGTAGGTATGTATGAGTAGCTGTGTGTGAGTTTGTGTGTGTAAGTGGTTGTATCTGAATGGGTGCGTATGAGTAGGTGTGTGTGAGTGGGTGGGTGTGAGTGAGTGCGTGTGAGTGAGTGTGCGCGTAGAACATGAAGGCACTTTGCCCAGTCTCGTTTTTCGTATAAATACTTCTCTTCCTTTCTCTCTCTCTCTCTCTCTCTCTCTCTCTCTCTCTCTCTCTCTCCCTCTCTCTCTCTCACTCACTCACTCTTCTCGGAGAGCTTATGACGCTTATATCGCTCCTGGATCTCCACTCGAAGCACATTCACCGACTTTTGCCTCGTTTGCTCATTTTATATACGTGCCTAACGTGGTTGCACCTGACGTGACCCGTAATGTCCTTGTGCTATACCTCACGGCTTTTCAGGTCTGGCTATACGGTTACTCGCACTACGCGGGCTCTTCCACTTCCACCATCATTCTCTTCCGGAATGAATCGCGAGGGAAAAAAAATAAGCGCGCGAGGTCTTTGACTTTCAGTAGCGCGCCCGTGAACGCGACAACGATAACCATCTCCAATGTATAAACCGAACTCGTAATTTTTAGATGCGTCGCTTAGGTACGCGATATTACCGACTTTATATTCGATGGGATATACAGGATCTGCGAAAAGAACCTTATCCCGTTCCTCGAAACATCGACTTTATCGGAGCCAATGAATTCTTCAACGGGGAATTAAAGGAGACCACCTGTCTAGAGCCCGGGAAAAAGGTGAATTTCGACTATTTTTGGTGGATGTCCAGTTGATGAGATGAAACTTCGGTTGGTGAGTTTTGTTCTACATATCTTCAAGTATCTTGACAATTTTTTTCATAAGATTTTGAGGAAAAATTGCGGCGCTGAAGCTGGAGGCAGCGAGCCACCAATTCTTTAAGGCGTTACCCCCACTTGTAGCGCAAAAAAGGCCTTTTTCATGAATTTTTTAAAGGAAAACTACAAAACTTTTTTAATCGATCAATATACCATCTTAAAGAACACATCTTGAAGAACTTTCAGTAATTTTTTTATTGAAAAATATTACATTGTTTAGTGGCAAATGGCCGTCAATGAAATAATTTTTTTATATACACGGTTTGCGGTGACCAACATTGCGGCGAAGTGGATCATCTGAAAAAAATGCGGATGGATTTAGTCGAATATAAGTATAAACTAGTCTTTAATCGAAGGATTTTAAAAAATATTCATTTTTCACAAAATGGCGGAGAGTCAAAGTTAATGGTTCGATTTTAACGAAAAAACGGCCGTTTTTTGGCTATAGAACGGCCATTTTTTCGAAAAAAAAATCGTACGATTAAAGACTACATTTTTATGTATTAAATAAGCCTGCAAAATTTCAAGAAGATCGGTTCATTAGTGTTCGAGTAATCTTGGTCACCGACTTCAGAAATGCCACTTTGAGAAAAACGCGTTTAAAGTTTTAATTTCAGTTTACACGAAGAAAATATTTTTTTTTGCAAACTTACATAGAGTCATCTATTCCGGGCATAAAAAAAAACTGCACTTCAAATTGCACTTCAAAAAAATGCAATAAAAAAAAATCGTTTTTTTTTTCAAAATCGCAAGTGGGGGTAACCCCTTAACTGTTGACGCGAAGTTTTTTTAGAACCTCTTGACAATATTTTACAACGACGAACGTAGGGAATTTTTGGTCTGATGAAATGTTTTTCTGAACTAAATCATTCTCACCCATTTTTTTACCGAAATAATTTTTTTCTGTTTAACATTCACCGTGTTATCTATAATTGACATTTTTCGATTTCCCTACATATTTTAGAAGCAAACTTCAATGAGAACTCGAATTATTTTGAATTTTTATTCCAAGTAAAAAATTATCGGATTTCATCGTTTCTTCCGGGCTGGTTGTTTTTCTGGTCTACCATGAATTTTTTAGCCTTGCAAATGTACGATTTAAGATTTTCGTAATCGCAGATCTTTCAATATCGACAATATTAAAGTTCGGCCGTACAAGTATTTTTGATTGGTGAGGAAGATTCTTCGTTCGCTCATTTCCGACGGTCTTGTATGTGCGTTATCGGGAAATATTGCACGGATGATGAAGGATATCGTTTTTTCACTCCAGACTCTATAATGCAAGTTTTTTGGGATTCCACGTTACAGCGTCGGCAGCTGATAATACCCTGAGCCCTGATATCTAAAACCACAACATAGCCAGAGGAGAAGGGAGCAGGGTACGAGAAGGGTGGATAACGATTTTTCTAGAGACTTTTCCGGGCGCTCGCACATTTCATCCCGGTTGCAGATCCCCCACGGGGATAACTACGACAAACTGAACAACGTAACCGTGGTGATACTCGACGTTCCTCGTACGAGATTCACGGGGTGCGACGGTCCTCACGTTCTTTCCGAACAATGTACCGTACCAGCGGAAAAGCGCAGTCGCGGCACATTCTACCTTTGGACAACTGTTTTATTTTCCTTAAGGGGTTTTCGCACTTTAGACGCTAAAAATGCAGTTTTCATGTATGTTTTCATAGGTTTATATTATAGATATTGATATAAAAGTTGTTACACTGAATAAAAACATTTTCGAAATACATTTTTTTAAATTTGATTTAAGTCATTTTTTATAGACGAAAATGGTAGTTGAAAAAATGTCCTAAAAAAATTGTAAGTCGGCGCTGTTGATGAAATCTCGGAGATGGATCGTCCGAAACAAAAAAATCAAACGGTTTTAGATTGAGTATATTAAGGCCTTATATACGCGAAAAATTTCAAAATTTTGTATTATTTTTTATTTCATTAGCCTAAACGGTTAGGGATATTTTAAGCTTTACAGAATTGAAAAATTCTGTAAAGCTATTAAATGAGGTAATATTGCATTTATAATAAATGCCGCGCGGCGCGCCCGACCGTCAACTTCAAAGCCATTTTTCCACGATCACTTTTTTGAACCTTGTGAAAGTTCTAATTCTTGAACGAAGGTTTAGTTCGCTTTAAAATTTTTACAACATATTCTTAGTATCATCACCTACCGTGTGAACCACAGAAACAAAAATTTCAATGACACAAAAAATATCAACAATAAAATACCGACAAAAAATTGAGTAAAAAATTTTAAGTTTAGAATTTTTATTTTAATAATTTTTTAAAAATAGTTTTGTTGGTTTACGCTGAAGATACATTCATTATGCAATTATAAATATGTTCATTTTTTCAGACACCCACATCGATGCCGAGAACTTTCACCATCAACGCGCCCGCAAAAAAAATACATTGCTTTATGGTGTTATATCTTCGCCATTTGTTAATATTTCTGACTTTTTTTACATATACTCAACCATGTGCATAAATGATCTGTAAAAAAAATGTTGTCAATATATGCGTAATTTCGTTTTAACCGCGTCTAGAAAAGTACCTTCGAAAATCGGCGAAATCGCGTATATAAGGCCTCAATGGCTATAGCGCATATCATATGATTTTTTTTATATGCAAAAATGACGAAATGGCGATATTTTTTCGAAAAAAACAAACAAAAAACGTTTTTCGCCGTTTTTTGCAAAAAAATAGTAAAAATCAATACAATCAAATCAAATTTTTAAAAATACTTTATGTGCGCTATAGTTATAGTTGTAAAGAATATTTGGTTTAAAAATAAGGGTCGGTTCAGTAGTTTCAAAGATTTTATCAACATACCGTCAAAAATCGTTGTTTCGAGAAAAACGCTTTTAAAGTTTGTTTGGGTTACATAAATAGATTTAAAAAAATTGAAGTATTTCGAAAGTGTATTTATTATGGGTAACAATTTTTATATAAATATCTATAATATAAATATGTCCAAAAAATTCATGAAAATAGCCTTCTTTTGGCGTCAAAAGTGAGAAGACCCCTTAATCACGGCTGGATAAAAATTTGTACATCCACGATGACTGGAGGAAAAGATGTTATTATTACGAACTGACATCACGATGTTATTAATAACTTTTTATGCTGAAATTGTACCCGAATTTTAGCGAAGATTCATTTGTCCAAATTATCCTTTAGATTCGATTTTGGTATTTCGGGACAAGATAAATTTGCAGTTTCGACTTGAAAAACCCTCACGCTCTTTCCCACAAAAAAGAAACCTGACTATACAGTGGGTAAAAAAAGTATTTGTACATCTCACACGAAACCGTTGTTAATTTGGCTTTATTCTTTTATTCGTGTTTTTCTAAGATTATTGTAAACAGACACGATGTATATTTAGGATAAGCTATCGAGAACAGAAACTTCATAGAGTATTTAATTTTATTCGAACGATAAATTGAAAAACGACATGTACGAATACTTTTCTTACCCACAATAGTTCCCATCCTTATCAGTGAACTGACTCGAACCGTTCGCAAAGTAAATTTCAAACTTCTGTTTTCATTCGATTACTCAGGTGACGTGGAGAATTCGCTTAAGCTTCTAATGGTTAATACAACGTAGCGCTTGATTGACGAAAGTAATCGACAAGTGTTCCGTACATTCTGCGTTATATTACAGAATTATCCAAGTCCCTCGTTTCTTGCTTGTGAGAATTACAGTTGAACTGTTTGCGTAGTTTAATGTAGACAGGAATAATTGAAGAGAAGCATTCGAGATCGTTGGAACCGTTATATAGGGTGTCTCAAAATGACCTGACATTTTAATTTATCAATAATCGTGCAGAATCAACATACAAGACGCATATTTACACACATTGGACTAAACAACACATGTTGATAGCAACACATACTACCGAGTGATATATAAGTACTGTTGAGTTCAGTTCAATAAATGCATATATTTTGACGATAAAAAGCTTTTGTTATTCAATTTATTATTCCGACGCATTCCATGTATATACAGTACTGCAAAAATAAGTGTGTTGTTTTTACACACTTTGGGTGTGTAAATGGCTGTAGACACTTTTTACACGTTTTAACGTGTGTAAGAAAAAAACACACGTAAGTGTGTTGTTTGAACGCATCTATCCGTGTTATTTTTGCACCGTTGTTTTTCACACACGTTAAAACGTGTAAAGAGTGTCTACAGCCATTTACACAACTCAAGTGTGTAAAAACAACACATTTGTTTTTGCAGTGTATTGGAATACACTGCAAAACTGCGCATCCCATGTATATACAGTACTGCAAAAATAAGTGTGTTGTTTTTACACAGTTTGAGTGTGTAGATAGATGTAGACACTTTTTGAACGTTTTAACGTGTGTAAGAAAATATCACACGTAAGTGTGTTGTTTGAACGCATCTATCCGTGTTATTTTTGCACCGTTATTTTTCACACACGTTAAAACGTGTAAAAAGTGTCTACAGTCATTTACACACCTAAAGTGTGTAAAAACAACACAATTGTTTTTGCAGTGTATTGGGATACACTGCAAAGCTGCGCATCCCATGTATATACAGTACTGCAAAAATAAGTGTGTTGTTTTTACACAGTTTGCGTGTGTGAATAGATGTAAACACTTTTTGAACGTTTTAACGTGTGTAAGAAAATAACACACGTAAGTGTGTTGTTTGAACGCATCTATCTGTGTTATTTTTCACCATGGTTTTTCACACACGTTAAAACGTGTAAAAAGTGTCTACAGGCATTTACATACCTAAAGTGTGTAAAAACAACACAATTGTTATTGCAGTGTATTGGGATACACTGCAAAACTGTGCATCCCATGTATATATAGTACTGCAAAAATGAATTTGTTGTTTTTACACACTTTGAGTGTGTTGTTTTTACACACATTGAGTGTGTAAATGGCTGTATACACTTTTTAACGTGTGTAAAAAAATAACACACGTAATCGTGTTGTTTGAACGCATCTATCCGTGTTATTTTTACTCCATTGTTTTTCACACACGTTAAAACGTGTAAAAAGTGTCTACAGCCATTTACACACCTAAAGTGTGTAAAAACAACACAATTGTTTTTGCAGTTTATTGCGATGCACTGCAAAACTGCGCATCCCATGTATATACAGTACTGCAAAAATAAGTGTGTTGTTTTTACACAGTTTGAGTGTGTAAATGGCTGTAGACACTTTTTACACGTTTTAACGTGTGTAAAAAAAAACACACGTAAGTGTGTTGTTTGAACGCATCTATCCGTGTTATTTTGCACCGTTATTTGTCACACACGTTAAAACGTGTAAAAAGTGTCCACAGCCATTTACACACCTAAAGTGTGTAAAAACAACACAATTGTTTTTGCAGTGTATTGGGATACACGGCAAAACTGTGCATCCCATGTATATATAGTACTGCAAAAATGAGTGTGTTATTTATACACACTTTGAGTGTGTTGTTTTTGCACACTTTGAGTGTGTAAATGACTGTATACACTTTTTAAAGTGTAAAAGATCTATCCGTGTTATTTTTACATTGTTATTTTCCAAACACGTTAAAACGTGTAAAAAGTGTCTACAGCCATTTACACACCTAAAGTGTGTAAAAACAACACATTGGTTTTGGCAGTGTATCAGGAAACACTGCAAAACTGCGCAACCCATGTATATACAGTACTGCAAAAATAAGTGTGTTGATTTTACACCGTTATTTTTCAAACATGTTAAAACGTGTAAAAAGTGTCCACAGCCATTTACACTCCTGAAGTGTGTAAAAACAACACATTGGTTTTTGCAGTGTATTGGAATACACTGCAAAACTACGCATCCCATGTATATACAGTACTGCAAAAATAAGTGTGTTGTTTTTACACACTTTGAGTGTGTAGACACTTTTTACATGTTTTAACGTGTGTAAGAAAACAACACACGTACGTGTGTTGTTTGAACGCATCTATCCGTGTTATTTTTCACACACGTTGAAACGTGTAAAAAGTGTCCACAGCCATTTGCACACCTAAAGTGTGTAAAAACAACACATTTGTTTTTGCACTGTTGTCAAAGATTAGTACTCCATGTTCGCCACAAAAAAATGGCGTGCGATTTAAAATGACAGGTCATTTTGAGACACCCTCTAAATACATCTCGAATTTATCTCGTCAGGGACACTTCCATGTTGTTCGTCCTTTTTTCTCACTTTGTCCCTAGCTGCTGTCTCTCGTATGGAACATTTCGTTCTGCCTTCATTTTCAACACTTTTTCTCAATTAGACGGTAATATTGAAAAACTTTTTCACATTGAAATCCACTGGCGCATTTTGTTTGCATCATGGTACCAAATTGACATGCTCATAATGGACTGTTTTCGTGTTGCTCTTTTATTTGGGTAGCAGACGTCAACAGAGTTCATTTCCCAAATGAATATTAATGACTGCGTGGACCATTAATTTGAGAGTTTGCAGCCTGGGAGTATGCGAGTTAAATAAGTTTCACCGGATCTGGCATGTACAACCTCTACAAGTCTTGAATTGACGAATGAACGATCTTTCCATACATGGTTGGAACTTTCAGCTTGGCAAACTTTCCAGCTGATCGTTGAATCTTTCTACTCGTTGAACCACAATTAATGGAGTATCATTAATATCGCGTTTAGCGTAAAAATCGATTTTCTCGTCGTTCGGAAAGTTTTTAATGCATGTTCGCTCAACAAGGCACGATGAACGATCGTTTCCTCGCAGTTCTCTTCCTCTTGTTTCTCGACGTCTCAGAATCGCTTCACGGTGGCAGCTCTCCGCTGCAGGCCAGAGAAATTCTGGATTACCTCCCCCCCTCTCTCTCTCTGTCTCGCTCTTTCCATCTCACCTTCTTCATTTGCCCTCAGGTGCAATTTCATTACTCAACTAGCTCCCGAGTCTATAGACGTTCAGTGAGGGAAGATTTCATTAATCTGAGACAAAAGTATCAATCTGTCAATTTCCTCGTTGTCACAAAAACGGAAGTTTGTTGTGGCAAAAATGATAAAAATTATTTATCAGCGAAATTTAAGGCCTTAGGCCACAGTAACGGGTGTAAAATCATGTGCAAATTTAACAATTTTTTTTCGTATGAAAAAGTGATTCACTGATAAAATTAATTACACATCTATTTAGTATGAATATCAAGCTGTTAGAAAAATATATATATTTTTTTTCGATGTACAAAATGGCCGACTACTAATATTTTCTATTGTTATCTTTTTTTAGGCGCTCCGCGACGTGACATTCAGCACCCACAATTTTTTACCTAGAACAAAAAACAAATATTCTCATCAATCTACATTAGAATACCTAGAGAAGTACGTACGGAATTAAAAAAAAAATTATTCAAAAGTTGTAGGTAATTAAACTTAAGAAATTAATTTTCAGTGAAAAATTTCGTTATAACTGCTCATAAACTGCTCATAGAATGAAAAGTTTTCGATTAATCAAACATTCCGGACGTACTTCTCTGCGAAATGCAGTTAGGAACATAAATTTTAAATTTGAAGTAAATCGAGTGAAAATTGTTGAAGTTATTGGTCACGCCAATTGGAAAGAAGCTGTTTCGAGCAGGTTCGAGTAGTCGGTAATTTTGTACATCGAAAAAAAAAATTCTAGCAGTTTGATATTCATACTAAATAGACGTGTAATTAATTTTATGGGCGAATCACTTTTTCATACGAAAAAAATTGTTAAATTCGCACATGATTATTTACCCGTTACTGTGGCCTAAGGCCTTAACTAGTTAACTGACACTATGTCCGTTGTAGAAAATTTACAAAGTTGCTAAAAATTGTACGAAAAATGTAGTCTTCTTTTTTAATTTATCGTATTGTTGGATCGATATTCACTCAATAGTCCAATAAAAGGGACGAAAATCCAGCACTTTTTAGCGTAGAATATGAATTTTTGACTAAACGTAGATCGTTGCACACTGAAAGTAACTCTAACAAAATGTGGCGCCTCAACTCGTCCCAACCCTAAGAAATAGGGGTTGAAAATTTAAAAATCGCCGTATCTCGATAATTAATAGCCCGATAAAAAAATGTTTCAAACAAAAGTTGTTTGGAATAATAAAATACGTATAAAGTTGTCTGACATCCAATCCCCTATCATTGAAAATAGCGGCAGAAAAAGACAGATAGAAAAAGTATTTAAAAAAATAATTGTAAAATTTATTTTGTCTTTTTATAAATTAAAACCAACATTATTGAATTGCTTATTGCGAAAATACCTTATTTATACATTCTTAGTATTCTTCTTGCATGGAGTAAAATACCATATTGCTCGATCATCGGAAATTTCACGATCGGCGAAACCTGTCAATCTCGTGTTTTCTTTGAGAGGAAGGAAGAGAGATGCAAAGAGCATGTAGATGGAAGCAAAGAGTTTGAAGCTCTTCAGTGGGGTTAGAGGGTCGGAGTAAGCTTTCTTTGCACTTGTACGAGGACAAAAGGTCCATGAAACGAGGTATACTTTTTGATTGCATATGCTGTAGCAAACACGACTGGGGGAGTTCTTACATAGCTGTTCCATACACGACTCGAAGACAAGGAAAAATAAACCGATCCTGGAGAAACTGAGATGCAGCCCCATTTCTATGGACTCGATATTAAGCGCAAACGTGAATTGGAATTGCAGGACAAAGAAACTACACGAAGTTTTACAGTTCGAGAATATTAAAAATTCAGTAACAATACGAACAAATTTCCACAAATTCGAACAAATTTAAATTGTTAAAAATAATAATTGTTCAATTGGTAATAACGATGTTAATAAAATGGTTAGAAATAATTGTTAAAAGTAACAATTCGTAGAAATTTGCCACAAAATAGAAGACAAATAAATGTTGTAGATATTTTCGATTAATTGGAGGAATGGAAAATGATTATAATTTTATAATGAACGTCAAGTTTTGCAGAGTTGTCTTTGGAAGTAAGCTTTTTCTTGCCGAAAAATATCCACGGCTTTATACAAATTTCTTTCAGGCAACCACAAAATCATGTATTTTCTTGACATGTTTAAAAAATGTTATTTTCGATCGGTAAAAGCATTAAAAATTACGAAATGCCCAGCTTAAGGCGGGATGGAAATGTGACTTGTAAGAAAATCGATTTTTTGCATTTTCTCAAAGTACACATATTCA